>PVKC010021999.1:0-17915 GCA_004027635.1 Crocidura indochinensis
TGTGAACAATCACACCCAGAATTGTCCCTCTCCCTAAGACTGAGAGCTGTAGGCAGACAGAGTCCACTTTTCTTCCTCCACTGACTAGAGTCCACTAGATACATGCTGGGCTTGAATAAATATTCTTTTTTAAATTAATTTTCTCTTTTAATTATGAGAACAAAGATGCAAAGAAAGAGGACAGGGTAAAGTTACAGTGGAAACACAGTCATCCATAAACAGAATTCTCAGTAGTCCCAGCCTTGAACTTTCATTCAAAGAACATTAAGAAAAACAAAACTGAACCCATGTACAATACAATTACTTTGTCCCTCAAATCCCCAGATTGTAGTACATACTATTTCTTAGCAGCACACAATATAATCTAAAGACATTAGACTTACGTAACTCTTTATGCATTGAGGGCAAAGTACCTTGGTATAGTTCCATGCACATGCATACTAGTTTAAGTTTAACCTCAAAAGTTTCAGTGGGTTGTTTTTCTTAAGGATTGTAGTCAAGGGAACATAGTAAAAAACGGTGTTAGAGTGGCATTTGTTTGCATAGGCCCACCAAAATATAAGGAACATGGAAGAAAAAACTATGGCCTAAATACAAGGATACCCTACCCCTGAAGTTTCCTGGCACAAGACCGAGTCTAGGCTTCAGGCAAACTAGTTTGTCCAATCTAAGCCATCATCTGTAGTGGCAATATACCTCCATTCCTCAGATATTCTCTGTTGTTGGTGTCATGCTTCTGTATTAAAGATCCTGGAATCTGCATATCCCATATTGCAGTCAGGATGGTGCAGAGCATCCTCTCGTTTCACCTCACACTTAAGGGGCAATAGAGAGAACCATGTCCTGTAGAGCAGGTCATTGTTGGTGTCAAGTCTTCTCAGTGTTAATGGAAGTCTCTTTTCAGGAGGTCGAAGTCAGAGCCTTGGTAGTGTCTTCCCTGGTAGAGAATTGCTTCCAGATGTTGCTATAAAAAACCTTGGATGTTTCGTAGATAGCTTGTCTGGTTCCGGCGTGAATGGAGAATGCCCATTCTTCTGAGGTCTGTGCCAGGTTATTATATCAATGTTCAGGGTGTAAGGTCCCATTGTACAGAGATTAGTGTGTTCCTACCTCTATTAGATAAGAACTTATCTGTATGTATAGTATTTTACTATTTTAATGTGTCTATGCAAACAAGGATCAATGCCACATAGCGTTATCGGCGGATCTGGAGGCCATAGAAACAAGACCAACAATCTCCATGACATAGTTCAATCATAGGCATTAAACCGAGGGACACTTCAACCAACACTCCTAATTGAGCAGCTTACAAAGAAAAGACAAGCTGAAAAGTGGATAGAAATGTCATGGTAGAAGAATATATAGAGAGAGTTATATCTGTTAAAAATACACATAAAATATTCAAAAGACGTATGTGTTCATTTTATGTCCTTTGAAATAGTTTTGCGACTGTTAGATCCACTGTACAACTTTGGTCTGTGATTAGAACTGTGTGGTACTGAAGTAAAAAAGGATAAATCTGGGGTACTAATGGCTGGGAGGAGTATATGTTCCCCCGGGGGCACTAGCCCCCACGTGGTTTGCGACATGTAGACTAGTATGAAATTGCCAGTGAACTGCCTGAGTATAGCTGAGCAGCTATCTGCCACCCCCAGTTAAGCTCCTACAAGTGTAAAAATGTCTCTGGCATATACGGAGGTCTGCCAGAGACCAAGGCCCATGGACCAAAAATCCTGCTCCAGGAAGGGAGGAAGGTCCTCTCAGGCCCAAAGGAGAGGAGATCAAACCCCAACCCCTAAGCCAATCTCTGGAGCTGGCCTGGAAGTGGGGAAAACCCAGGGTGCCCCATAAGGTCCTCCCAGAAACCCACCTGGAGTTCTGGAGGAAAGAGGAAGTGGGGGGCTGGGTGACCCAGGTCCAGCACCCCCAACACTAGGCTGGACTAAGAGGTCTCTGGCACTTACGGAGGTCTGCCAGAGACCAAGGCCCGTGCCGGCCTCGAATAAATATTCTTGATGTACCTTGCCGTATTCTTGATAAATCAACCAGAATGAAAGCTATTCACCTTGGGCAGGCTTCTCATGCCTAGTTACTTTTAATGGGGGTCATTAATCCCCTTACGTCATGAGATAATTTCTGCCTTTAAACAACTTTCACAAATAAGAAAACTAAAGTTTATGCAACTTCCTGAAGACTTGATTGGGGCTGTAAATATTTTACCCCAGAGTGTGACACAGCATCTCTGGCTTCACAACAGAATGTTTGAGACAAAGCTCAGCTTTGCGTTCTGCCATCTAAGTGACCAGTTGTCCAGACTTGCTGTGTAGAACAACTTCTCCACACTGGTTTAGAAACCCACACCTTATATGTGGTGCCCAGAGATGATTCTTGAGCTTCTACAATCAGCAGCTTGTCTGTCTGCCTGTCTGTCTGTCTTTCTCAGCACTGAATCTTAGTAGAGACAGGCCCTACTGTCTCATAGAACACATTTCAGACCTTACTTTTTTTCAAAGATACCTTTTGCGTTATTGATTGCTTGTATTATAAATTGAATTTTTAGATTATATTTCTGACTTAAAATAATGAGAATCATAAAAGTTCTCATTGACATCTGTTTGCAATAACATCAAATGCTTCTATTAAGTAGAAGAATTTTTATCATTCTGTGTTTGATAGTAACACTTAAAAATAAAGAATAGCTTTTAGTTTACCTGGCCTTGTTTTAATACTCTACATAGATAATAGCCATCTCTATAAAATGTCTTATAGATATATACATATATCTATAAGTGTAGAAACACATATATCTAGAAGAGAATATGTGTTTCCATTTCTATACAGGTGATTTTTGGCATATATTGCAAGTAAAGCTATTGAAATTAATTTTAATTAGTTTCACTTGGAAAAGTGTATTGATTTAATTTTCTCTGACCTCTTGTGCCAAGTTCTGAATTAGTTATACTCCTCAATAAACAAAAGCTTATCATTTATCTGCAACAGGAAACTCTATGCCATTACTTTATTTTATATTTTTCCACATTCTCCATGAGATCTCTCAGAATACATGATCAATATTAGTATTCTTTAAATAAAGAGGATCAAAAAATAAAGAGAACCAATAGAAGATACAAATAGAGATGGCATATGAATTCAGGTGTCATAGCAATTGATTTTTGAGTTTTATAATGTTTTTAACTTTCAGCAGTTTGACTTCTAATAATTAGTTATTGATCATCTTTTTCCCATTTCTTTCTTTCTTTCTTTCTTTCTTTCTTTCTTTCTTTCTTTCTTTCTTTCTTTCTTTCTTTCTTTCTTTCTTTCTTTCTTTCTTTCTTTCTTTCTTTCTTTCTTTCTTTCTTTCTTTCTTTCTTTCTTTCTTTCTTTCTTTCTTTCTTTCTTTCTTTCTTTCTTTTTTTTGGTTTTTGGGCCACAACAGGTGATGCTCAGTGGTTACTCCTGGCTATTCGCTCAGAAGTCACTCCTGGCAGGCACGGGGGACCACATGAGGAACCGGGGGAATCTCGAACAGCGGTCCGTCCTAGGTTAGCACAGGCACCTTACCTCCAGCGCCACCGCCCGGCCCCTCCCATTTATTTCTGCTTTGCTCTTTCCTATTTTGTCTATGTGTGCATCACCTAACATGCATTAGTATTGTTATTAGGGTTTCTTCAGTATTAGTCCCCTATAAGTTTTAGTGCTTAAACATTACTCATTGTATCTCTACTATTTCCTGATACAATATTTATTAGGACAAGACTCAATTTCTTTAATGGGATAAAAAATAATATTACTGTCTACCATATACTTAGTATATCTGTTCCACTAAACTTAATTTTAAAAATGACTATTCTTCCCCTTTATTATTTTACTCAAACTGTATTCTACACTCACGATCCATATTGCTGGAATGGGGCAGAGATAGAAAATTCTCCCATATCAACACAACTGACAATTACCTTACACATTTCAAAAATTGGATTAAAATGTATCCCTTGGTTTATAAAATAATGATTTTATATGGTTATTTATATAATTTATTGTGGGCAGCTCTACAAAATGCTCTAATGTTTAGTTCAAATAAAATTTTTTTTTGGTTTTTGGGTCACACCCGGCAGTGCTCAGGGGTTCCTCCTGGCTCCATGCTCAGAAATTGCTCCTGCACGCACGGGGGACCATATGGGGCACTGGGATTCGAACTGATGATCTTTTGCATGAAAGGCAAACTCCTTACCTCCATGCTATCTCCCGGGCCCCTCAAATAAATTTTTAATGGAATCACATATTTTTCTGATTCTTGAGTGAGGCACAAGGAAGAGTTTAAGCATTGAAGAGAACTTAACAAAATCAATTCATCTGATGGTTGTAATGAGAGTTGGTGTTAAGAAAGAGTCTCAAGGACACAGGACAATTGGACATTAATTCAGGCCACATCAAAAAAGAAAAAATTGAGGTGCCAAAAATCCTGAGGAAATAGTGTCAAAGTATCTCCTATATTTAAGCAATGACACATAGCTAGTGTCAAAGTATCTCCTATATTTAAGCAATGACACATAGCGCGGGAGAGGCACACCTTGGAGTACTCAGGGCTTACTCCTGGCTCTGTGCTCCTGGCCTTGCCAGGAAATTGGTGACTGCTTCTCCATGGCTAGACTTGATCCTGCCACTCCCATCATTCCTGTTTTTTCCCTCTCTGACAACCTTAACAACCATCCTACTTTTCATGGAGGGGAGAGAGAGAGAGAGAGAGAGAGAGAGAGAAAGAGAGAGAGAGAGAGAGAGAGAGAGAGACAGAGACAGAGACAGAGACAGAGACAGAGACAGAGACAGAGACAGAGTCAAGAGCTGTGTTGCCGGAGATACCTGAGCTAGTGGATTTGAACCGGGGGTTAGTAACAAGGGTCTGTACAGGGCCCATGTCTGTCCATTAGGAGAAAGCTTAGTTACTTTGTCTGTGTTTCTATCCTTTCTTACAAGACTCTAAAGCCAATATATTACTCCTAAAAACCCAACATCTAGAAGCTGGATCGATAGCCCAGCAGGGAGGGCATTTGCCTTGCAGTGGCTGTCCTGGGTTTGATCCCCAATATCCCATAGTGTTCCCCCAAGCCTGCCAGGAGTGGCCTCTGAACACAGAGCCAGGAGGAAGCCCAGAGCACCAATGGATGTGGCCCCAAAATAAAAAAGTTAGCATCTAGCACATACTCTTTATCCAAGGGTGCCTTTGTGAAAAGAAAATATTGATATTTAAGACTATTTATATTATTTCACTGTATAAATGTCATAGAGTATATATATTTTTTCTCTCACAAATAAGCAGTGTGTGATCATAATGTGAAGTTTTGAAGAACAATTGTGCTGGAAATACTATGAAAAGCAAAGTGATAGAGATAGAACAGCAGGTAGAGAGCCTCCTTTGTGAGGCTGAACCAGATCCCATCTCCAGATCCCCTGGTTGTTCCCCAGCCCCATCTGGAGTGGTCATTGAAGACAGAGACAGAAGCCAGCTTGGAGCAGGAAGCAAAGACCAATTGTGGCCCAAGAACCAAAAACTCAAACCAAACTGACTGCAACAATTATGCAGTGAAACACTGGGGGTGACAGCATTTGGTGAGGACCTAAAGAGGGTTCTGTGAGGACAGGGGCCTTGGAAGGAGTGACTGAAGCTGATCTGTTCAGAACACAAGTTCTCAGCACACAGACATAATGCACAAATCTGAAGAAATGCAAGCTAGGACTGACAAACTGTCTGAACTGTACCTGGGCCTGTCTGAGCAGCTGTTGAAGACAGTTGCCATCCTGTAGCCAAGAGTCCTTTCAGGGGCCCTTTGTAAGTGGGTGCTTTCCACAGGCCCTTCCCATCGAGGGTGGAGACAATCCCACAGCGAAGGTGCTTGTCTCACTGCAGAGACCCCCATTCCTTCCTCACAATTCTGTGTGGCCTGTCCCGCTCTTCCAGGAGGGACCCCTGAGCACAGAGCCAGGAGAAGCCATAGCATGACCAGCTGTGGCTTAAAAACTCAAAACTAAATAAGATTTGATTCACTGGCCCTGTTTCTGTATTCTTTTTGGAAGTGACCTCTGGAAGTATGCACCCAAGCTCTGGTAACAATGCTCCGACTTATCCTAAAATAATAAAAGATCCAATCATGGAAGGGTTACATGGGAATTTCCTATGAACAACAACACTGCATCTCCTCTGTGTGTGGCTGTGCTCCCTGGAAACCAGGTCAGCTCTGTGCTAACCCAGTTCCAGGCCATGCTCCCCCAAAGATATACCCACTGCATCAAAACTTGTTCCCTCTCAGCTCAGGCTTCACCCCAGAGCCCTGCCAAGTCTAGAGAAGCAGCTGCTTATGGCAGTACATACCTATAGCTGGGCACACCCCAACCACTCTGCCCTGGGGGCCTTGGAGTCAGAGCTGATTGTGACATTGAGCAAGTCAGGGGGACCCACCGGTGCCTTCTTAGCCCCTGTGCCAGTGTCTTCTGAGCACAGCTTAGGAAAACCTCAGGCAGCATCCAGAAGAGTCTTTTGGATTCCCAAACAGTCCTGCAAGTCATGGATAGCTGAAGGCCTCATTCTGCACAGCCCCTGCTGAAAGTTACCAAGCCAGGGCAGGCTTCTTCCAAGGCCACACAGCCTGGAGAGGTTGAGCAATGGTGAGTAGGGCATCCTCTGACTGTCTGCCAGGATGAGTCCCAGAAGACCCAGTGTAAGGGACATTCAGGTGTGTTCAGGGCAACTTTATATAGGCCCTAGACAGCAGCATCTGAACTGTTTCTCAGAGGAATTGCATGTAAGGGCTGGCCCAGTTCCCTCCAGAACTAGACCAACTAGGTCAGCCACAGTAATGCCCTTCAGAGATGCAGTCTGGGGACTGAGCACTGATTTTTGAGAACCAAAAATGCTGTTTATGTCATATTGAGGCATTTTATACATTCTCTGGCAAGTTGCATTGAGAAAGTTGAGAGATTGCATAGATTGTATTTTTCCTGTATGTATTATTACATTTAACCTTATATTTAAACACAGTTTCAATGTGTAGACTTAGCTTTTCCTCATTATCATATTTAAAACAAAACAAAATACAATCACATTTCCCAACACTAAAAATGACCTTCATTTTTTTTTACAAATAATGCATATTAATTCAACTTTTACACTATTGAGTTCCTTTGTTGTGAAAATTAAATTCTAACCCATTTCTTTGTGTAGATACAGCTAAAATTAGAAGCAGTTAGATTGCTTAATGGAATATTGGTAAAATGCACATGTGGCTTTTTTCCAACATGTAAATCTGAGAAGCATTTTTCCAATACAATAAAATACAATATGCTACACCAAGAAACGTGCTTATATTTGTACATTCTCAAGAAAGCCATAACCACTCCAGGCATTTTTCTTTTTCTTTTTCTTTCTTTTTGGCATTTTTCAACTGTAAGCTCCGCTGTTCATTTGTGGGACTAAGTGACACAGCCATTCACACACTTTTCTGCCCCCAATTCTCCCACTACAGTTCTTAATCACAGTGCATGATTTGAGATTAAAATGGCATTTCTGCACCATTCTCTATAACTTGAATACAATGCCCAAGGATGCCTGAGATTTTTCAAAGTGAAGCTATGATGTTATGGGGTCAAAGGACACCATGTCCTGTGTGCTCTTGGATGTCAAATACAATGATCACATTCAATAAGATTTTCATTTAATTCAATTTTCCACAAGGTGCATCATTAGCCAAAGCTCAACAAATTTCGCATTCATCAAAGACTTCAGATAGCCAGTGCTTTGGCATAAATATTTTATAATTATACAAATAAACGCATAGATTTAAGAATGAGCATGTAAGTGGATTGTGATAAAGATGATATGAAAATAAAATGGCATAAATAACTTGGAGCTGAAATGTGTGTTTTATGCTAAAATCAGCATTTTTTTTGGTTTTTGGGCCACACCCGGTGGTGCTCAGGGGTTACTCCTGGCTGTCTGCTCAGAAATAGCTCCTGGCAGGCACGGGGGACCATATGGGACACTGGGATTCCAACCAAGCACCTTAGGTCCTGGGTCGGCTGCTTGCAAGGCAAACACCACTGTGCTATCTCTCCAGGCCCAAATCAGCATATTTTCTATTAAATTTTACTTACTGGAAAGTATTTATTAAATTAAATATGTAAAATTATTGTATTATTCTTAAATGTGATAAAACATTAGTAAAAAGAGACGTATATATACTATTGTACACATAAGCAATACCACAGTGAGGTTAGTATTAACTGAGAAGAAGCATCTCTGTTCTAATAACTTAAAACTCACAACCTAACAAGAACACAGATCCGGTCCAAATCAAGACATTTCTTTGTTAAAAATAGATGAAGGTATTAGGCATAGATGATAATATCTATTAAAAACTACCATAAACCATAACATCTACTAGAAAACTAGCTGTATGATCTACAGTTTTTAAAAAGAGCAGTAGGTATTATAGGTGGGCAAGAGAGTTTCTGGAGAATGGGAGAAGGCAAGATATTGCTTAATTATTTGTCTCTGGTCTATTCCAGAGACAAGTAAGATTTAGTGGTCTGAATGTCAGTGAGCCTTTTAGTAGAAATCATGGATAAGTCAAGGGGCATAAGTGAGGCCATCCAAGACTACTCTGGAAAGATTGATGAAGCAGCACTTAGCATGAAGTGGGAAGGAATCTGGACCTAGTTCAATAGGAAATGAAAGGTATTTATGCCATGAGTGGTTTTAAATAGCCCCAGGTGGGAAGAATTGACTTTACACAGAAAAAGAGAGAGAGAGAGAGAGAGAGAGAGAGAGAGAGAGAGACTGTAGGTGAAAAGACTGCTTTTAGGAGGGCAGACCCAATGCAGCTGGGATGAGAATGTATCGAAGGGCACTGGAAGAGGGGAGAGTCTCCTGTGGTCTGGCCATCATTGGCATTGCCATCATCATCATTGTCAGAGGATAGATGATTCTTGGGTGCAGTTAGGGATGAGATGGCACATAGGCAGAGTAAGCTCCCCCACTAACACATCTGAAACACATAAAGTGTTTACATAGCTTAAACACTCTTATCCTCTATGCTATTGCAGTACAGAGCATGTTGAAGAGCCATGACGTATCAGTGAGGGACAGACCTCAAGCCAAATTCACCATCAGGAAAATTATTTCCAGGAGCACCCTGAATCCGGTGAAAGTACTGGGGTTCAAAAGACAAGTGTGGTCCAAAGGAACAACAGTACTGGAAAGAAGTTGAACTGTAGCTGAATAAAAATATCTCCTACAAACAATAATAGCTGAGGCTTAGCACAGCAGATGGATAACGAATTCCTCCGACAACCCAATGTAGCCACGATTTATTACAGCAGCTGAGTAAGAATTCCTTCTGCAACATGTAGTAGCAACAGTTTATCACAGCACCTGAGTAAAAATTCCTACTACTAGTAATGGCTGTGATTTATCACAAAAGCTGAGTAAGAATTCCTCCTACTACCAGTAAGGGTTGTGATTTATTATAGTAGTTGAATAAGAATTCCTCATTCTACCTGTAGTAGCTGTGTTTTATGATAGCAGTTGAATAAGAATTCCTCTTACAAATAGGAATAGCTGAGGTTTATCACTGAAGAGTGGGCAAAAATTCCTCCTCTAAGTAGCTGTGGTTTATCACATTTACTTAGCCATATATGAAGAATCGGCATGAAGAAATCCTGACTCCATCTTCGAGCCTCTCTCTGAGCAGAGAACTTTTCCCAGGCTGTCATTATTCCACGTGCATGCTGAGACACAAGACTGGTTTCTAGGTGTATGCTTTCTCTTTTGATGCTTGGGCTGGTCATCACTGTCCCTAATATGTCTTGGATATGCAGGATTCTATTCTAATGGAGGAGACAAGTGACACCCCTCTCCCTGGTGCTCCTTTAAACTGACTGTGTAAGGGCCAGGCCCTTGTGCGCATCCTCCAATTTCAGAAACCAGGTAAGCTGCTTCAGATGAGAACTCAAGGACAACATTGCAGAAAGACACAGACTGCTAAATCCAAATGCTGATTTCTGTCACTGAGAGTTTCACACATTTGGGCATTTTACACAAAAATACAAATCAGTTTGATAATATGCAAATAAAAGGAACTATTCATATAAAGTCTGTACTCATGTGCCAGGATGCCTTAGAACACACTGGTGACCATTACAGACACTATATCATCACAGAGTCATGGCCCAGGGCATCTGCACTCAGGAGAAAGCAGATGAGCTGAAGGAGCACTGAACATGATTGCAAGAGAGAAATGTGGAGGATCTCTGAACCCAACAGCCACCACAGAAAAAAAAAATGACAAGCTCAAAATGGATTCCATACAACAAAAATAATAACAAAAATTGTTTTTGAAAACCCAGATGAGTTTTGCAACATAGTCGTTCTCCCACCCCTGTTGTCATAACTGGTGGGAGAGTGTGTGTGAGAACAAGTTGGACTCTCCTATCATGTGGCTGCTGATTGAATGTTAGCTGAAGTTACAGAACAGATATAGGACCAGACCTAGGCTCGGGCTGTGGGGGAATGTTATTTCTATACTAACAAGTCAGGAGTCACCCCTTGAGACACCGCAGCAGGTTAAGGCTAGTTTGCAGAAGCTGGAAAGTTGACAGAAAGATCCTGTCACCTGGTATAAACCTGGTACAATCACCCAGGAAAGCCCCCCTTATTAAGATTCTTGTGCTAAGGTCCCAATATGTGCCTATAAATAGAGACAAGGATAAGAAACCTCAGGAGAGTCAAGGATTTGACTCAGGTCCATAAGAAGAGGAGGGTGGAGGGAGAGGGGGCGGGGCGAATGAGTGAGCCGAGGGGACCCGGACCAGAAAGGCACTGAATGATATGATAATATACATTGAAAACCCTAAAGATCCCACAGTGAAACTCCTAGAAACAATTAACCAATATAGCTGGCTACAAAGTCAATAAACAAAAGACAGTAGCGTTCCTCTATACAAACAACAGAGTAGAGGAGAAATAGATTAAGGAGACAATCGCATTTAAAAAAGTATCACAAAATATCAGGTATCTAGGAATCAACCTTACAAGGGAAGTGAAGGAACTATACCATGAAAACTTCAAAACACTTCAGAAAGAAATTGAAGAGGATCTAAGGAAATGGAAGAACACCCCATGCTCATGGGTAGGTAGAATCAACATAGTCAAAATGACTATCTTACCTAAAACTCTATATAGATTTAATGCAATCCCTATCCAAATTCAAACATCATTTTTCTTAGGTCAAGGAAATTCCCTCTCTAATTTCCCCAATATTTAATATACCTATGCAGAAAAAATGAAGCAGCATAAAATTTTTATTGGTTTTATTATTGTTATTGCTGTTGTTTTCATTTTTTTGTGCTTTGTTTTGTTTTTATTTCAGGACAATGGTTATTGTGTGGTGGTTGTCTTTACTGCTGTGGTGCTTTTTGGATTTTTTGTTTGATTTTTCGTTTTGTATTGTTCTTGTGTTTCTCTTCCTTTTCCCCTTTCTTCTCTCAAATCAATATTTATAGCCTCTTGAAGGACTCCACTCATTTTTTTGCTTGTTTTATTTTACCCCATTTTATTTTTTTTTTTCAAATGGAACCACACCAACTTGAATCATCTTTTTCCGCCTCTCAATTTGAGGAGGAAATAATGGAATGTTCCAAGACCAAACAGTTGTATGATCATTAAGTAGTAATAAAAATCATCAGACTTAAACACCAAATCCAAAGCCAATGACAACAGAATATCCATTCTACAACAAGCTAGACACAGAGGAGACCACTTATACTAGCAGCCTGGGGTGCAAGGGAGGGGAATATGGGATGCATGCTGGGAACAGGGGTGTAGGGAGGACAATTTTAGTATGGGAATTTTCCTGATTCAATGTCAATATGTAGCTAAAATATTACTGTGAAAGATTTGTAATCCACTTTGGTCAAAATGAAAATTATTATTATAACAATAAAATAAAATAAGAAGAGGAGGGAATGTTGGGAACTGGGTTCTGAATAAGAAGTGATGCCAATTTGTAAAGGTCACATGGTGTAGGTCTTCACAAGCATATTTCCATAGACACCACCCCAAGCTACCTGGTCATACCAGGTAGCCAGTCAGGAAGATCAAGGGAGCAGTAGGAAGGTACCTCTAGACAATAGCCAACCATTTTAAAGATAATCAGAAAGCTGGAACCTCCCTAGCTCCCTTCCCCATATAATATTCCTCATGACCTTGGGTGGGGTTGACCTCCTTTGGGAAGATAGCCCTGGCAGGCCAGTGTGGGTGGCTTTTTGGCAGACAAATTAAGAGTATTAAACTTTATCCCATAAATTTTATTTTTTGATGATGCTCATTGGTTGTTGGTTGTACTCAGTGTATAATTAATAAAGCATTGCATGAATTTCTTTTCTTTTTCTTTTATAAAAAAAACCCTTCATATCTCCATCATGCAATATCTCCATCACCAATATCCCAAGTGTCCCTCCTACCAACACCACACCAGTCTGTACTCTAGACAGGCTTTCTACTTGCTTCATTCAGTCACATTTTGTTATGATAATAACAGTGTAATTATTTTTGTGACTGCACCCAGTAATCTCTGTGGTGAGCTTCATGTCGGGAGCTGGACCCTCCAGACCTCTTCTATTTGGTCTCTGAGAATCACTACACAAATGTTTTTTATTTTTTCTCAAAACCCATAGATGAGTGAGATAATTCTGTGTTTATGTCACTCCCTCTGACTTATTTCACTCAGCATAATAGATTCCATATACATCCATGTACAGAAAAATTTCATGACTTCATCTCTTCTGATGGCTGCATAATATTCCATTGTATATATGTGCCATAGTTTCTTTAGCCATTCATCTATTAAGGGGCATCTAGACTGTTTTCAGAGTCTAGCTATTGTAAACAATGCTGCAATGAATATAGATGTGAGGAAGGGATTTTTGTATTGTATTTTTGTGTTCTTAAGATATATCTGTAGGAGTGGTATAGCTGGACCATATGGGAGCTCAACTTCCAGCTTTTGGAGAAATTTCCATATCACTTTCCACAAAGGTAGATGGCATTCCCACCAGCAGTGAATAAGAGTTC
Source organism: Crocidura indochinensis (assembly GCA_004027635.1). Lineage (NCBI taxonomy): Eukaryota > Metazoa > Chordata > Mammalia > Eulipotyphla > Soricidae > Crocidura > Crocidura indochinensis. The sequence continues at coordinate 13,124 of PVKC010021999.1, forward strand.
CTGTCTCTTCACTTCCCCACCAGCACTGCCTGTTCTCTTTCTTTGTGATGTGCACCAATTTCTGTGGCATGAGATGGTACCTTATAGTTGTTTTGATTTGCATCTCCCTGATGACTAGTGATGTGGAGCATTTTTTTTCATGTGCCTTTTAGCCATTTGTTATTTCTTTTTTACAAGAAGTTTATTAAACATAAAGTTTATTCCATAAACTTTAAATAAAAAATAGAATGGCAAAAAAGGAGGGAGAACAAAAGAAAACTATAAAATTGGGTGTTCTGTGGCCAAACACATAACCTCCAAAGAATTCTCAAGTGATCTAAAACCAATTGTGTAAGGGAAATAAAGAATGAATTGCTAGAGGCCAGAGCAATAGAACAGCAGATGGGGTGTTTCCTTGAACATGGCTGACTGGGGTTCAATCGCAGGCATCTCATATGGTCCCTGAAGCCTGCTAAAATTAATTTATGAGCACAGAGCCTGGAGTAACCCTTGAACATCACCATGTGTGGCCCAACCATCCTCCACCCTAAAAGAATGAATTGATAAAAGCACTTTGGATCTACATTGCAGAAAAAGCAACCTCCAAAGCCACACCAATGTCTGAGTATGTGAAAGAAAGGAGGTAGGAAGAGTTTGAAATATAATGCCCTCCCTTATCAACAAAATTAGTTGGGTATGAAAATGAATCAACATTCACCTAAGAACAAGCTCACACAGACTGGTATTGAATGGGACTCATCATGCCTCCTTTCTCTCAGGAATATGTTGCATGTCTTTCATGACTTCATTATATGGCAAAACATAGGGGCCTATAATTTGATGAAGGCAATAACTGAATAAATGACAATCGATTTGTTGATGATTATGTCCTCTCAGGAGCTCAGGAATCTAAGACTAATGATTATGTAATAAAAAATTCAATTCTGAGAGAAGGTTTTATGTTTACCTGAAGAACAGTCATACAACATACCATAAAGGTGCAGAGAAAGAAACATATTGCCAAGGGGAAAAAAGGAGACACATAACATTTGTGAGAGAAATCCTTCAGAAAAGTGAAGAGAGAACAAAAACGAATTGGGCTTTTTATGATACAATGAAAGGTTCCTTTAAAACCTCAATGAACTTAGCCTGTCAAGATTTCAATACAGATTTAATTAAAAACAAATATCTCATTTTATTCTTGGTAAGATGATCCATTTTACATACAGGGACACAGAAATAATTTTTAAAGTGAAGGATATGCAGAAAAGTCAAATATCCAAATTACAAAGTAAAGTCAGTGTAGCTTTGTGTTAAGGACTTAATACAAGTTAGATTAAAAACAAAAAAAAATCAGACATAGAGTAAGTTGTAACAAGAAACCTGATATATATATATCATTTATATAGTATGATAATTTAAAAAAATAAAAGTAAAACTCAAGAAAATTACATAATATGCTTCTCTTAAATGGTCAGAAAAGCTGTGACTGATATTGGAGTTCTTCAGTCACTACTACCTACAGACAACAAAAAGTTTGCTTGTTTTGAAAGGAATTTTATGAAAGGACCAGTGTGGACACCTCCATTGTGGGTGCTTGTGGAAATTTTCTTTTTTTTCCAAGATTGGGAATATTGTTTGACAGCTTGGGGGACTTACACTTTTTTTAATATTTTATTTTATCACCTTGATTACATACATAATTGTGTTTGGGTTTCAGTCACGTAAAGAACACCACCCATCACCAGTGCAACATTCCCATCACCATTGTCCCAAATCTCCCTCCTCCACACCCACCCCACAGTTGAATTCTAGACAGGCTCTCCATTTCCCTCATACATTCTCATTATTAGGGAAGTTCAAAATGTTGTTATTTCTCTAACTAAACTCATCACTCTTTGTGGTAAACTTCATGAGGTGAGCTGGAACTTCCAGCTCTTTTCTCTTTTGTGTCTGAAAGTTATTATTATTGCAAGAATATCTTTCATTTTTCTTAAAACCCATAGAATAGTGAGACCATTCTGTGTTTTTCTCTTTCTCTCTGACTTATTTCACTCAACACGATAGATTCCATGTACATCCATGTGTAGGAAAATGTCATTACTTCATCTCTTCTGACAGCTGCATAATATTCCATTGTGTATATGTACCACAATTTCTTTAGCCATTCGTCTGTTGAAGGGCATCTAGGTTGTTTCCAGAGTCTTGCTATGGTAAATAGTGCTGCAATGAATATAGGTGTAAGGAAGGGGCTTTTGTATTGTATTTTTGTGTTCCTAGGGTATATTCCTAGGAGTGGTATAGCTGGATCGTATGGGAGCTCGATTTCCAGTTTCTGGAGGAATCTCCATATCACTTTCCATAAAGGTTGAACTACATGGCATTCCCACCAGCAGTGAATAAGAGTTCCTTTCTCTCCACATCCCCGCCAACACTGTTTGTTCTCGTTCTTTGTGATGTGTGCCATTCTCTGTGGTGTGAGGTGGTACCTCATAGTTGTTTTGATTTGCATCTCCCTCATGATTAGTGATGTGGAACATTTTTTCATGTGTCTTTTGATCATCTGTATTTCTTCTTTGTCAAAGTGTCTGTCCATTTCTTCTCCCCATTTTTTGATGGGATTAGATGTTTTTTTCTTGTAAAGTTCTGTCAGCGCCTTGTATATTTTGTAGATTAGCCCCTTATCTGATGGGTATTGGATGAATAGTTTCTCCCACTCAGTGGGAGACTCTTGTACCCTGGGTGCTATTTCCTTTGAGGTGCAGAAGCTTCTCAGGTTAATATATTCCCATCTGTTAATCTCTGCTTTCACCTGCTTGTAGAGTGCATTTTCCTCCTTGAATATGTCTGTAGTCTCAATGTCCTGGAGTGTTTGCCTACGTGTTGTTCTGTGTATTTTATGGATTCAGTCTGATATCAAGGTCTTTCATCCATTTGGATTTCATCTTCATACATGATGTTAGCTGGGGATCTAAGTTCAATTTTTTCGCAAGTGGCTAGCCAGTTGTGCCAACACCACTTGTTGAAGAGGCTTTCTTTGCTCCATTTAGGATTTCTTGCTCCTTTATCGAAAATTGGGTGACTGCATGTCTGGGGAACACTTTCTGAGTATTCAAGCCTATTCCACTGATCTGAGGGCCTGTCCTTATTCCAATACCATGCTGTTTTGATAACTATTGCTTTGTAGTAAAGTTTGAAAATGGGGAAAGTAATTCCTCCCATGTTCTTTATTCCAATGATTGCTTTCGCTATTCTAGGGTGTTTATTGTTCCAAATGAATTTCAAAAGTGACTGATCCACTTCTTTGAAGAATGTCTTGAGAATCTTTAGAGGGATCACATTAAATCTGTACAATGTCTTGGATAGTATTGCCATTTTGCTGATGCTAATCCTGCCAATCCATGAGCAGGGTATGTATTTCCATTTCCGCGTATCCTCTCTTATTTCCTGGATCAGGGTTTTATAGTTTTCTTTGTATAGGTCCTTCACATTTTTAGTAAAGTTGATTCCAAGATATTTGAGTTTGTGTGGCACTATTGTGAATGGGGTTGTTTTTTTAATGTCCATTTCTTCCTTATTATTATTGGTGTATAGAAAGGCCATTGATTTTGTGTGTTAATTTTGTAACCTGCCACCTTGCTATATGAGTCTATTGTTTCTAAAAGCTTTTAGATAGACTCTTTAGGGTTTTCTAAGTAGAGTATCATGTCATCTGAAAACAGCGAGAGCTTGACTTCTTCCTTTCCTATCTGGATTCCCTTGATATCTTTTTCTGGCTGAATGGCTATGGCAAGTACTTCCAGTGCTATGTTGAATAGGAGTGTTGAGAGAGGACAGCCTTGTCTTTTGCCAGAATTTAGATGGAAGGCTTTCAGTTTTTCTCCATTGAGGATAATATTTGCCACTGGTTTGTCATAGATGGCCTTAACTATATTGAGAAAGGTTCCTTCCATTCCCATCTTGCTGAGAGTTTTGATCAAGAATGGGTGTTGAACCTTATCTAATGCTTTCTCTGCATCTATTGATATGATCATGTGGTTTTTATTTTTCTTGTTGTTGATGTTGTGTATTATGTTGATAGATTTACGGATGTTAAACCATCCTTACATTCCTGGGATGAAACCTACGTGATCATGGTGGATGATCTTCTTAATGAGGCATTGTATTCTATTTGCCAGAATTTTGTTGAGGATCTTTGCATCTACATTCATCAGCGATATTGGTCTGTAATTTTCTTTTTTGTTGTTGTTGTTGTATCTCTGTCTGGTTTGGGTATCAAGGTGATGTTGGCTTCATAGAAGGTATTTGGAAGTGTTTCCATTTTTTTGATTTCATGAAAGAGTCTTGCCAGAATTGGTAGTAGTTCCTCTTGGAAAGTTTGAACGAATTCATTAATGAATCCATCTGTGCCTGGGCTTTTGTTTTTGGGCAGACATTTGATTACCGTTTTAATTTCATCAATAGTGATGGGGGTGTTTAGATATGCTACATCCTCTTCCTTCAACCATGGAAGATTGTAAGAGTCCAAGAATTTTTCCATTTCTTCCAGGTTCTCATTTTTAGTGGTGTAGAGCTTCTACAAGTAGTTTCTGATTGCCCTTTGAGTCTCTGCCGTATCAGTAGTGATCTCTCCTTTTTCATTCTTAATATGAGTTATCAAGTTTCTCTCTCTCTCTCTTTGTTAATTTTGCCAGTGGTCTATCAATCTTGTTTATTTTTTCAAAGAACCAACTTCTGCTTTCGTTGATCTTTCGGATTGTTTTTTGGGTTACCACTTCATTGATTTCTGCTCTCAGCTTTGTTATTTCCTTCT
>PVKC010022000.1:0-17909 GCA_004027635.1 Crocidura indochinensis
CTTTTTCTGGTCTACTGATTTTGTGAGGAGTGGTCACGCTCAGGGTATTCTCATGGCTTTGTGCTCAAGAATAATTCCTAGCATGCTCTAGGGACTGTGCTATTGCTCCAGTTAACATCGCTGAATAACCTTTCTGAGGACATGGTCATCATGGTCTTCACAGAGTGAGATCATAGCAAATAATTATTCCAAATTAAACCGATTGTATTTAAAGAGAAAATATTCTAATAAAATCATAACATTATCTTACAAAATAAACCTTTGGAAACAATACAGGGTTATTAAATACAAACACTAATTCTATGATTTTCTAACTCTCCGAAAATCTTTATAAGGTTTAGAGGTTTCAAAATTTGGTATTTATCCTGTAATAGTCAAATTTATTTTTTTCTTTTTGATTTTGGGGGCACACCCAGAAGTATACAAGACTTACTACTGACTGTGCTAGAAACTCCTGATGGTTCTAGGGGAACAAATGTGGATATGGGTATGGAATGAGAGAGGAAGGTCTATCATGTAATAAAAAGCACTTTAATCCCTGCACAATCCCTATTGTCCCCTATCAGATTCCTTTTTTTTCTTTTTGGCCACACTTGGCAGTAATCAGAACTTATTCTGGCTCTGTGCTCAGTGATATCCTGGCAGTGCTCAGATACTATATGTGATACTGGGGATCAAACCCAGGTTAGCTGCATTCAAACAAAGCACCCTATCCATATATCCATATATATATATATATTCATACATATATATACATATATATTCCATATATACACATATATATTCCACATATATACATATATATTCCATATATAATCTTTTTAAAACAAAAATAGTCATTCTTTTAAAGAAGCATAACTCAATAAAACTGATTAATCTCACCTGATTTATAATGGATATTTTTCTACAAGCTAATACTTGGTGATATGTGAAGTTTCCCAATCAGAATTACTGCTATTATTATTTTTTCTACAAAATTTTCACAGGAATTATGCATGCAATAGAGTACATAAATATAACTTGAATCAGGATAATTAAAGTGTTTAACAATTTGAATTAAATCACCAATGACAGATATAGATCTCAGTGAGACTAAACTAAACAGAAATGTAAGAATTTTAGAAGGAACAATTTCTCTTCAGAGAAAAAAATGTAAAATGATTTTGAAATATACAATAAAGTTAGTTAATTGTTAGGTAACCCTTAACTGACTTAATAATCAGTCTATTTAAATAGATAACAGTACTTGTCCACACATTCCTATGACTTTTCCTAAGGTAATAGGGAAGAAGCATGAATTCTCCATGCACACTTTCCATTCTGTGGTTTGCCACATTCAGTAAGGAAGCAATCTCTTCTTCCCAGGCAGTTCTAAATTGTATAAAAGGAAACAAAGCAGGAAACAATCTTTCATATTAAATGATGATGTTCTCTGCACAAGTTTCCAGTGAAGAAGAAATAAAGGCACAGTAGAGGCTAGAATCCATTCACACAACACTGGTATTGAAAGTAATGTCAGTGTAACCAGATAAGTTAAAATATATCTCTAAAAATTATAACATATAAGCAAAAAATTACTGTCTGACTGAATGACTTCTTTTCCAAATTTTATAAGGAACAGTGCCGACCTAAAATGCTTTACCGAATCACTTTAAAAGCTAAAAATAAAAATTTTAAATTCTCTTATCCTATACTTTAAAAAATCACTTTATTTTACAACTGAAAATGGAATAGAAAAGCTTTTTAAAAGCTACTTTTCCATACATACAGTGTATATATTTTATGAAGTCAGTTTCCATCTAGACTTAAGAGAAAGATCAAATCATTAGGTGGTACAGAAATGAAGAACCAACAAATTACATTAAAATTATAGAATAATTTACATTTTTTCACAAACTAAACTGAAATTAACTTGAATAGTAGAATAGTACATAAGAGTTTTTCAAGTTCCATTGTAAAGTGGGGATTAAATAGCACTTGATGCTTTAATAAGCACTTATCTGTTGTTGCTTCTAGTTTGTACAAATGAATCAATAAAAGTCAACAAAATATATCTCTTCCATCCTCCCCAATGGCAGTTAATAGAAAAAAAAAACTTTAAATAATTTGGGGCCAGAGAGATAGGACAGCTGTAGGGCATTTGCCTTGCATGTGGCCAACCCAGGAAAGAACTGTGTTCGATTCCTGACATCCTATATGGTCCTCCAAGGCTGCCAGGAGCGATTTCTGATCACAGAGCCAAGAGTAACCCTTGAGCACTGTCAGGTGTGGTCCCAAAACAAACAAACAAAATATATAAAATCTTCACAAAATAAATACATAAATTAATAAAATAAAAAGTAAAAAATTTGAACAAAAGATTTAAACAAAAAATTCCTGGTGCTGGTTCTAACCTTATTCTAACCTCTCATTACTTTGTAGGCTAAGTAACACTGATAAGTCCCTGGGGAGAGGGTGGAGGATATAGGAGACAGAATGGGAATGGAGGTGGAGGGAGGACAACTTGGTGATGGGAATTCCCCTGATTCAATGTTTATTTGTAAATGGAATATTACTGTGAATATCTTGTAAACCACTATGATTAAAATAAAATAAAAAAAGCATAGAATAAAAGAAGAGAATAAAAAAAAGATACACAGTACCCATCTATGGGCAAATTCATCTGCTGTCCTCTATTAGAAGAAGGCTACAGCCATGTTTGGATGATCCTAAAAGAGAGGAGGAAGGTCATATTTAGAAAAAAGGAGGCTTTATAACAAGGATAAATAAATAAATAATAAATTCCTTCTGACAACCTTTACCATTAACCAGGGAAGAAATATGTGCTCTGCCATGTTTTTATCTCAAGATCATGGCTTTTATGTGGTGCTTACCTTTATTGCCTGAATACTCACTGGATATATTATTTCACTTGACACTCCTTTTTGAACTGCTGGAGTGATTCACCATTTTCCCCTGTGTCTCTCAAAACAAGGATGAGAGCCTCTAGAAGGACCCCACCCATTTTCGCTGTATTTGATTTTTACTCCAGTGCATTACTTTTCCCTTCTTCAAACAAAACCATATAACTTGATCTATCTAGTCCCGACCCCCAGTTACAGGAGGAAATAAGGAAGCTATCAAGACCACACAGGTGTAAGACCACTGGGTAGCAAGTTAGGCAAAGAGGAGACCACGTACTCTTGCAGGCCTGGGGCTGAGGGAGGTAGATATGGGAGGTAGGATGGGAACGGAGGTGTAGGGAGAACAATTTAGTGAAGGAAATCCCCCTGATATTAAGGTATCATGTATATAAAATATTATTGTCAACAGGTGCTCTTTACATGCAAAAATTAGGGGTGGTGGGAGGACAACTTTGGTAGTGGGAATTCCCCTGATTCAATATTAATATGTACTTAAAACATTACTATGAAAGATATGTAACCCACTTTGCTCAAAATAAAAATTATTATTAAAAAAAAAAGAAAAAAAAAGAATTGAATATCTTACAAAAATACCTCCCTCACACCTATATTCATTGCAGCACTATTTACATTAGCCAGAATCTGGAAACAACCAAGATGCCCTTCAACAGATTAATGTCTAAATAAACTGTGGAATATACATAATGGAATAATATGCATTTCAGTATTCAGTACAAAAGCTAAGAGTTGGAATCAACCAAAATAACCAACAACAGATTAGTGGATCATGAAGGTGTAATATATATATGCAATGGAATACTACATAGCTGTAAGGAATGATGCAATCGTGCAATATGCTGCAACATAGATGTACTGGAAAATATTATGTTAAATGAAATAAGCCAGAAGAAGGATAAATAAAAAATGATATCACTTATATGCGGTAATCAGAATAACTGCATGAATAAATTCAATGGTTTAAATGGCAGTTGTTGAGAACATTCTAAGCTCAAGAGTAGAGTGAGGAGATGGAAAGAAATGGGGTAAAGAAGGAAAAAGACAAATGTGAAATAACATTTCAAGGAAATCAAATGCATTAGAGCAGTTATAAAAGGACAGAACTAAATATCCAAGCCAGAGTCAACAACAATGAAATCATGAGACTCAAACTTTAACAATTGAACTTAAAAGTGTGCTTTTTATATGGCAGGCTAAGGAATGGGTATTAGTATGAGATGAACACTGAGCATTAATGGACGAAAGTTGACACTAGCTTGATGCTTAAGCATTGTATTGCTAAAACCCAAATACAAATAACTTTGTAAACCATAGTAATTTAAATAAAAATTAAAAAATACAAATCAAAGTAACAGAAAAAAAGCATATTCTCCAGTAAAGAAACCACTTCTTGGGGCCCGGGAGATAGCATGGAGGTAAGGCGTTTGCCTTTCATGCAAAAGGTCATCGGTTCGAATCCCGGTGCCCCATATGGTCCCCCGTGCCTCCCAGGAGCAATTTCTGAGCATGGAGCCAGGAGTAACCCCTGAGCACTGCCGGGTGTGACCCAAAAACCAAAACAAAACAAAAAAAAAAAAGAGAGAGAGACCACTTCTTCTAGTGCTTAGAGTAATGATTGCTCAACATCAACATCCTCCTTAAATTCAGCCAATTACACTCTGTAACGAGATCACTGAATAAATGTTTTGCAAATATATCCTGCATTATTTCTCAAACTGTTCACATCCAACAATGATTCCAAACATCAGTGGGTCTCAGAACACCATACTGATTTTTTACAACTAAAAAGCAGCACTCCTTAGCAGCTGTTTAAAAATAAACGGGACATTCTAAAGGAAACTATATAAGAAAAAGCAAGTCCACCTTGAAAAATACAGGTGAGCAACACATTAATGAGAAATCACAAAAAGGAAGAGAGGTCTTTGGTGCTGTCTTTGCATGGATCTTGACAAAATTCCCATATTTCACTGTTATTCTCACTGTATGACTCTCTATTCTTTTCACGCTGCAGAAGAGTTTGTTCTATGATTAGGGTAACTTTCCCCCACCAACTATCAAACATTTCCACTACCTTTACTTAATAATTTAGGCTTTAAACAACTATAGATCCTTCACTATCTACTGGCCACCTCTTTTTCTTACCGTGTGCCCCCTTTCCTTCCTTCTCTCATTCTTTCTAAGGTGTGTGAACCTTCTTTCTTTTTCCCCAATGTGTTCCATTCCCTCTGATCTAAATTACCAAAATTATCCTCAGTGTGACACTGGACCCACATATTCCTCTACTTCTGATGATTCCTTAAATTTTCATAGGCAATTTCTTGAAGTTAATTTTCTTCATCCATTTAAACAAAATCTTCCTTAGAATTTTATTTAACAGCAATCGAAACAATGAAAACCAGCGTACTTGGTGAACATACATATATACATATATATGTTTATACATATACTATTTTATAATTATTTTATTTCCAAATTTGTGTTATCAGGTATAGTTTATATTATATTTCAAATATATTCTTTCAATATATATTGAGCTCTAGAAATTAAAGAATAAAAATGAAGGCAATTTACTTAAAATACTGACAACTCAATTATTTAACTCAAGTTAAGGCTTTTAAATATGTTATTCTGAGTATTATACAGCATAGGTACATTAAAGTACAATTCACCATATCTAACATGACCTGCATAAGAAATAACCGTAGAAAAAAAGGAGTGGCAAGAAATGTTCTTTAAGAAGGTTTTCAAAAATAGGTCAAATAAGAGTTAAATGTTTAGGTAAATGGCAAAGAAGGTAAGAAAAGGAAAGATTTTTTGAAAGAAAGGATAAAAAATAGAAAAAAGAGAAAACTTGGAATTTTACATACATTTTCATAATTGCACCTGTCTGAATTTAAAGTGGATTAAAACTCTTATGAACTCACAAGTGGTTTTTTAATCATCCCTCTTGTATCTAAACTTATTTTTTGCCAGACTGATGCATCTGGACATTTTAAAATATGCCATGTCTATGATTTACATGAAGTGGTAATTCTAAAAGGTCAGTGTTGGCAAAAACCAGACCACTCAATTAGACACCTATCTTGGCAACACGAAGCACAACATTTTAGATTATTGTGATGACTCTTGCATCTTTCCCCTGAAAACCCTACTCTTACTAAAAGAACTATGTTACTAAAAGAACTATGGTTCAGGGCCAGTGAGGTGGCACTAGAGGTAAGGTGTCTGTCTTGCAAGCGCTAGCCAAGGAAGGACTGCGGTTTGATCCCCCAGCGTCCCATACAGTCTCCCCAAGCCAGGGGCAATTTCTGAGCGCTTAGCCAGGAGTAACTCCTGAGCATCAAATGGGTGTGGCCCAAAAAAACAAACAAACAAAGAAACAACCTGTGTTTCCCTTTTTTGATAAACAAATATAATGTGTGACAGATACTCTTCAATATCTTCTAAATAAATTTTTCTACAGTGCTAAGCATTTCTCATGGTTTAATGTTTTCAGAAAAATCAAGATTCTCAATGAATATGATTCCCCTACAATACTCAGTACATTAAACTATCTCTCTGGCTTTATTTCATCTTACACATTTGAGTTGCTACTTCAAAGTCATTCTGCTGTTCCGTGGAAAAGGGAACAGTATTAATATAGTTATCAGCAGAGAGAATGAGAATCAATGAGAACTGATAAGAATATATAAATTCCAGGACTCAGTCTTTTTTTTTTTTTTTTTTTTTGGTTTTTGGGCCACACCCAGTGACGCTCAGGAGTTACTCCTGGCTATGTGCTCAGAAGTCGCTCCTGGCTTGGGGGACCATATGGGACACCAGGGGATAGAACCGTGGTCCGGTCCATCCAAGGCTAGTGCAGGCAAGGCAGGCACCTTACCTCTGGCGCCACCGCCCGACCCCTTAGGATTCAGTCTTTAAATCATGCACACTGCTTCTCCTTGTTAGTGCACTATCCTTATATTCATAATTGGGATTAACTGGGATCTATTGGGAGAAGAATAAAGGGGAAGTTACTCAAAAGAAATAAAGGACAACCCTGTAAATTTGATAGAAGACTGTGGATTATATGGCTCAGGAAGATGGTAATGGTCATAGATTATTCCCTAATAATCCTCAAAATTCCTGTTAATCCAGGTGACACTGTTAATTTCTGTGGATTCATTTTGTTTGTTTTTTTTTTTCATTTTGGGGCCACACCCATGTTCCTCAGGAGTTACTCCTGGCTATGCGAGCAGAAATGGCTCTTGGCGAGGGGGACCATATAGGACACTGGAGATCAAACCAGTCGTCTTGCAAGGCAAATGCCCTACTACTGTGCCCTAATTTCTTTTTTATTCAGCCTCATTTCAAAGCCATATTCTCATTACTGTTGTTAAAATTTCCATTGCTTTTAGTATATGAAATATATTTAAATTCATTTTCTTAGGGAGAATATTAAGCAGCTATACATATAAAGTCGTGCAATGACTTTAAATGCTGATGTTATTTTTAAGCAATAAATAAACTTCAACTATCAAATTCAAGAGAAAATTACTGAAAAATCTTGTTTGGGTGTATAATTTGGTCACATATATTTAGGTATATCATATAGTTTCCCAAATAAAGGTCAAAGTAAGTGACTTTTTGTCAGAACAAATAGTTTATGAAATAAATCATAAATATCAAAGATGGATATGTTGGGACTGAAGCAGTGGCACAGAGCCTAGGATGGACTGTGGTTTGATCTCTCAGAGTCCCATATGGTCCCCCAAGCCAGGAGCAAATTCTGAGTGCATAGCTAGGAGTAACACCTGAGCATCACTGGGTGTGACTCGCCCCCAAAAAAGGATATGTTGCATATTTTATTTTAGACTGATATTAAGCTATACAGAATATTACTCACTGTTCTATAAAATTAAATATTTTATATTTCTATTATGTTCAATGATAGTTCTTAAAAATCAAATAATCTGCAAATGCTTTGCAAATGTTTTACAAATACTTTACAGTCTAAGAGAAGTAATTGTAAATTGTATCTGGCTTAAAGACACATGTACACATATGAATAAAAAGCATTTTCTTGTATCTGAATGACAACTCTTCTCGCACCACACACAAGACAGTTAACATCTATAAGTATCTCAGGACAGAAAAAGAATTACCAGCAGTCAACTGAAACAGATGTATTTTATAAGATAGTGCTAAACACATAAACATTTTTAAGTTTTTCTGTTTCTCTAACCACAAAATTAAGGTTGTTTTCATCCCAATCCAAAAAATATCTGAAGCATAATTCCAATACATTACACATGCTAACCATGTAGATGTAACTCAGTTTGAGAAATGCCAAGCCTGATTATAGACATCTGTCATCTTGGTTCATATCCTTTCAAACAAAAGGTACCTGATTTTCTTTTTAAATGGCAGAGAAATAGTTGACAATTTCTTTTAGAAATCTCGAAGGTGAATTCTATCAAATACAAAGACTGCCTTCACAGCAATAGGCTCACAACGTAAGTCTAAGACATTATACAAAGATGACTCAGAAAAATATTTTACCCATGATGGAAGAGTAAGGAAAGGGGTTTCTGAGTTTCAGATTTATCATTTCATCTCTCTCATAAAGCTAAACCTTACTTGCAACTACTGTCCTCTATGACTTCATCTCCACAGTTGCAAAATTACAATTATATCCACATGAAGCAACTTTTTCTTGGGAGGATTGGAAGGAACTATTATTTTGTTGGAATTTTTGCTATTTTCTGTTATTTGTTACTAATTTCTATTTGCTTATGTTCCAATAGTGGGTTTTTTGATACTTTAATTGTGATTCAGATAACATATTTACAGAGTATTAACATTTATGGCTTTGATGCAGTTACTATATCTTCATGGTATTAATGTGCCCAAAACTCTCCCCATAATTTTAACATTTAATTGTAATCTGTCCCAGTCTGTCCCATAAGTTTCTACAATCTTCTCACCCCTACTCTAGCAATTTCAATCTTGTAATCCAAATTTGAGGGCCCCTGAGTATTTAATACGGACCACTGAGGGGAACATTTTTAATAAGGTTAGTTATCAATATTGATATTTCCTCATTATAAAAAATGTATGCAATGTGGTATTGGGTATATAAACCATTGTACAAAGTTATTTGTGTCATATGAACGAAATATTGGAATAAAAAAAGTACTGGTAATCACTCAAAATGCGGAGTAATCTAAATGCTCTAACTACCAGGCTAAAGAGGACAAGAATATAGTAAACCCCATCTACAGCAGAGTTTTGTTTTGTTTTAGTAAAACAGCCCTCAATTTGCCAATCTGGGTCTTTTTTTCTCTTGAGTTGCCATAAGCAGCATGTTTTCCAAAAAAGTTAAAATGACAATAACAGATATGGACATTGATTAGTGTGGTCACTTGAATATCACTAAGGTTCACAGTTGTACCATTAAAAAAAATCACCAAATTTTCATCTTTGTGGGCTGAAAACAGTATCCCTAAAGCTCAGTTTCTAAAGTGTGTGACTATGTACCCTTCCTACCTTCTTTTTATTTATTTATTTTATTTTTTTCCTTCCTACCTTCTTAACACAGGTTTTATGAGGGTCAAAAATATAACATGTCGAAGTATTGTTTAAGACCCATCACATATGCAAGAATGCAATGACTAAAGTGATTTGAAATATCGTTTAGTTAATGGAGATGGAATAAAATGTAACTCTGAGGGGAAAAATTACAACTCTGAGGGGGTAAAAGTACAAAAAGTACAGCTTATGAAAACAATCTTTGCTTTAAATTACCTATAATGGTCTTTTACATCACTCAAATCCATCAAATAATAATTGCTTATTTTCCTCTTTGCTCTTACTTGTGGAAAGAGAGTTAGAACTTAAGTTATTATTATTGTCATCATTATTATTATTGTTCAGCACACCTGCTAGTCACAACTCAATGACTATTGAACATATGGCAATTGCTTCTCATGCTAAAAAATAATAGGCATATGCTGTCTGGTTAAATGACACATCTAATAGGTTTCGAAGCTGATTCACTGCAATCATTTACAGCAATGATTTATATTTTCACAAGTAAATGCCCACCATGAAACCTTTTCTTGATCTAATTCTGTTTCACAAAATTATTTGTGCTGCACAAAAATGTTCTTCTATTTTAAGTTGTTCTTACAACATCTTCAGCATCTGAGTGTTTCTACTTTTATGCACATAACCATTCACATCTTCAATGTTAACTTGCATCCAGACATTATTACAGCAACATTATAGAACTAAAATTGATCAATCATAATAGCACCTATTTTGAGCTCATACGACAAAGCAAATACTGGAATACCTTTGACTCTGCTCTATCATCTGTACAACCCTGGACTGCAGAATTTGCTCTCCTTCAATGCTCTTTCATTACCAACAAATTGGGGTCCAATCTCTTCTACATATTACCCTGCAGGGATATGGCTATCCATGCATTACTCATAAATAACCTTCAAGGTCTAAATGGATACTTAGTTTTCCTAAGCATAATTTGGTGTAGGGTGTTATTGCAAATCATTGAACTGTAAAAAGGCTCATGGTCCAGATTTAGACACATAATAATCCACCATGGGAAATAGCTAAGGGAAACGAAGAGAAATGGAATTAAGGTTGAAATTTCCATGTTCTATAGGTCTTAATAAAGAGTCAAGGAAATGTGACAAAAAAATTAAAGATTAAAAATAATCAGCAACTTATTTTGTAAAAGAGCCCACAGAGTTTTGGCTAAACATAGGGGATTATTTTGGTTTAATATTAGTATATACAAAGGATTATCAGACAATATGCTCAGTATAGGTACTTCTGACCTTAAGCAATAATAACTGCTATATCTTTGAGAGCTACATGTAAGAAATTTGAAATAAAGCAAATGATTTTTAAGTACTTTTCAATTTAAAGCATCATTATAGCTCTTAAATTGACAGATTTCTTTAATATTTCCTTTGTAAGTGGATATATATGGATATATATATTTACACACATTCCTTCCAAAGGACCAATGGTTTGTAAATGACTTTCAAACATGGAAGATAAAGAATATCTGATATGGGTGGAGCTGGGATTGAACTAACAGCTTTCACAGAAATGCATACACTTCAGAATCTTCTACAAAGGAGAGGATTGACTATGAATAGTCCAGGAGTTATACATAAGTGAGATGAATATTAGTGTGTCCTATTGCCTTTATAATTTCAAAGAACTAAGCTGGACTTCTTGCTTAAGCAGTCACAAAATTTATCTGGCATCTTTACTATACTTAAATGAATCTTCTTTGAATTTTTATAATTCACTTTTCAGATAGATATACTTCCAACAAAAGAGCTTAACTATATCATGTGAAAGATACAATGTTTTAAATAGTAAATTTAGGGGCCTGAACCATTAGTACAGCAGGTAATCCATTTGCCTTGCACACAGCTAACACAGATTCAATTTCCGGCATCAAATATGGTCCCCCCACCCCATATCACATATAGGCCTGCCAGGAGAAATTTCTGCATTCAAAACCAGGAGTAACTCCTGAGCACCACTGGGTGTGACCCCCCCCCAAAAAAAACCCCAAAAACCCAAATAGTAAATTTAAGATATTTTAGAGACCAGAGAGATAATACAGAGGCCAAGACACTTACCTACCATATAACTAATTAGTTACATTGATCTCTATCATCAGATGATCCCCTTAAATTATTAGTAGTGACTCCTGTCCGATTCATGGAGCAAAGAGAGGTCCCTGAGCACTGCTGGGTAGGTCATTGACCCCCCCATCAGTTATTAAATTTTTAATAGTTCAGGCTAAAATATCTTTTAATAAGCTATCAGTCAGTATCACATAATATGTGAAAAATTGTATCCAATAGTCACATATAATAACCAGAGAGGTTGGTAAATGATTTTTCCATGGATATTTCTTTATGCATCTCAGGATATTCCTAAGACACCAATAAACATTTCCAAAAAAATTAGCAGTCTAAGAGAAAAGTAAAATTAGAAACAAAAAAGCAAATTTTTTTTCTTGAACTCTCTCCTTTTTTCTAGTGATTGTGGACCGTGCCTGTGTTACTCAGGAGAGAAAATTCCTCATTTTGTGCTCAAGAGTCATTCTTGGCAGGACTTGAATGCTCATCTGTGTTGTCAAGAATTGAAGCAGGGTTGGCCATATGTAAGATCTTACCCAGTATACTATCTCTTTGGTCCCAAGTAAAATACCTTTTCATTAAAAGAAGAAACGGAAGTTTTGACTTTTCCTTTTCCCTCTGTTGTTAATAGATTTGCAATAAAACTCGTTGCAAGAACTCAAACTTACAGATCATGGCACACCTCTCTCTGACCTTGCTCAACCTTTTAAAGATATCTTCAATATAGATGACATTTTCAGCCACTCTTCCTCTCCCAGTTATCTAATCGAGGCCTGTCAAAATTTCCTCTTAGGGACATCATCACACCACAGTCTACTCACCTTCAACTATCACCATTGTCTTTGGCTACCAATCTATTGCACAGCAATTCTGTGTTCAGAATTGAGCCTGGCTATAGTAGTAGTAGTAGTAGTAGTAGTAGTAGTAGTAGTAGTAGTAGCAGTAGTAGTAGTAGTAGTAGTAGTAGTAGTAAGAGGAGGAGGAGATGGAGGAGGAGAATAAGTAGCAGCAGCAGCAGTAATAGTAGTAGTAGATGATTTTTAGTGTTATGTGGCTTAGTGTGATACTCAGAAGCTACACCCAGCTGTGTACTAGGTGGATGCTTTATCACTGCTCAACAAACAATCTGGTGCTATTGATCTAGTTGGGCTTCACTTGGACTAAGACCCTTGCGCCATCTCTATGGTCATTAAATCTAGCCTTACTCTGGGGTTTCTTTTTCCCTTTGTCAACAAGCAGACTTCAATCTATTTTATTTCTTTAATTATTACATTTCTGAGATTGGATATAAGAAACAAATATGATAGATGCTGAGAAAAAATTTCAATAACAGGAAAAAAGAGTAAATGAAGATATCTATTTCTGAGAGAAAAGTCATAAACAAGTTTGTGTTTCATATTTTACTAGACAGATTAGCTTGGCTTTACTGTACTTCATTATTTTCTTATCTTTTTAGAAAATATATTTAACCAATATTTTCTTGTCAGGTTTCTCAGGCACAAAAAATTCAAAGTACAAATATACCATAATAAGTATATTACCTACTGAAAGAAGATAACACAGCCACCACATTATTTTCAGGTAAACGCAGCAAACTATTACTGAACAATGAATTCACATTCCATAGCCTAAATAACATCCATAAAATAACATTTACTTGTTGTAAAGAAAATATTCTAAATGTGTGCAGCAAATGTTCTACTGTAAATGCCAAAAATGTTGTAAAGCAAATATTCTATTCTCATTTTGTGAGTATATTAAGAATGGATGAGCATAGATCTCTCAAGAATGATATGGAATTATATTTTAAGGAGAAATAATTTCACTGCAAGTTTTTGTTTTGTATTGTTTTGGGATATATCTGGTAATGTTCAGGGGTTACTTTTCTCTATACTGAAAGTTTGAGTTCTCTCCTGGTGGGCTTGGGAACTCTATGGAGTGTTGAGGATCAAACTCAGATTGGCGTGAGAGACAAACACCTTACCCTCACTCTACCTCTAGCGCCACACTGAAATTTTTATAAGAAGAAAGATAAAATCCTATTTATATTTATTGTGTTAAACAGATCTTCTTCAACTATGGTGATTAAATATGACATTTTTTTCATCAACAAAAATGAGGGTAATATTTACATATGTTGCTCGAAATGTGTCCATTCTCTTCTAAAAGCAACAGGGCCAAAACAGGCTCCTCAGACTCCCTTGACATATCCACAAACTCATGTGAATGTAATTTACAGGTACACACTATAATACATCGTCCTACTATGCAGAAATAAAGACCTATTATAGGACAAAAGTCGCATTGGGGTTCCAGGTGTGTCACTTTCCAGCTGCATGTTCTTTGGCAAGTAGCTTCAGTTTTCTGAACTTTCTGTCATTGTTTGTGACAGAGAGACCTTCTGACAATTGTGATGATAAATGTACACTATTAAGCACCATGATTGTCATGAAACAAACATTCAGCATCATGGCTTCCCTCCTATCTATTTTAGTGAAGCTAGTTTTGAAGGAAAAGGTTTATATATTGGTCATGCTATAAGGTAATACCCCTGGATCTATTAAAAGAAGTACATTTACTTGTGAGTAATACTACTGCACTTATATAGATATATGCCTGAGAAATTGTTAAGAGTAATCTTATCATAATTCCATTAAATCCTTTAAAGTGAAATGTTGACCAACACAATCTTAACTTTTCAGAAAGGAAAAAAATCATTAGAAACTCTTAGATAATCTGGAAACTCTACTAAGATATTTGTTTTGTTTTGGAGTCAGATCTGATGATGTTAGGGCTTCCTCTGGGTTCTATGCTTAGAGATCTCTCCAATTGGAGTTTAGGCGACCATATGTGGGTCCAGAAATGAAATCTAGTTTGATTACATGGATGGCAAACACCTAATTGCTAGTCCTAGTTATATAACTTTGAATCCTTTAAAGATACAACCAATATTAAAAACAGCAATGCTAATATCTCGATAAATAGAAAACAGAATATATTACTATCTGAGAAATATCTAATCTTATTATTCAGTTATGAAAATTTTATGAACTACTAAATTGATTTTTCCATCTACATTTATAGTAGAGTATTTCCTGGTATACTATCATGTGTCCAAAATTTCAAACTGTTTATGAATGACATCTCAAAAAGAGATACTGAGATATTTATATGATCTAAATGAAAGTATTTAGGAGACCTAATCAGATCTTCACATTCCTGGCAAGTTATTAGGGGAATACCTTTTACTCTCCTGTTACCAAACATCATTATTATTATATAACAGAACTTATCTATTGCCACTCTCTTCTACAGAACATAATGCTCAATGTAAAAGATTGACACAAGAACGTCATAGGAAAAAAGAGATGCCATCATATAATGACAATACTCAGAAAATTAGAAGCACTTATTTAAGTGGTGTCAAATACTGATTTTACAGATGAGACAGAACATATTGGCACTGGTAACATATTCTCCAAATATATAAGATTTAGCTAGAAATTTATAAAAGAAGTTTATTACAGGTAATTTATATAAGAAGATATGACTAATTTTTAAAAAGTATTAAATTTACTGCTGAATAATAGACAGCTATTTCGTTGTTTAGTTGCTTTAGTATACTATACTATTACTTTAGACTGTAAAATAAACTCCATGAGGGCAAAGGTTATGCCTTTAGTATTCACCACTATTTCACTAATAGTCGTATGCTCTGTTGACTGAGCATATCAATGTACAACTAATGCCTCATATCTTCTAAAGCTCAGCTTAGTACTCTGAATGACAATGATAATTTTTCTCATTAAATCAATTCATTTATTTATTTTTTTTTTTTTTGGTTTTTCACACCACACCCGTTTGATGCTCAGGGGTTATTCCTGGCTAAGTACTCAGAAATTGCCCCTGGCTTGGGGCATGGGATGCTGGGAGATCGAACCACGGTCCTTCCTTGGCTAGCGCTTGCAAGGCAGGCACCATACCTCTAGCGCCACCTCACCAGTCCCCAATTCATTTATTAAATGAATAAAACTATATTGATTTCCTGATAAAGGTCACCTTGAAAAGGAGAGAAATTCTATTTCCAACTCTGCTTAGAAAGTACTGAATCCCAGAGTTGGAATGGGATTTTAGAAGATTGGCTCATGTAAATTAAAAAAACACCATAAAAGTTCACAAAGTACAAAATGAACAAAATAAAATGTATAAAGAATAAGTAAAAATAACACATTCATATTCAAAAGAGTAAAATAAAAGGATTATGCTTACAGAAATGTGATTTTTTGGGTTCTTTTGAAACTTCAAAACCAATAAATAATTGGTAGATTTTCAGTAGAACAATTTATCTAGAACTTATGGAAAGGTGTAAAATGAAATTAATTATACAGAAAATATCCATAAAATACAGAGTAGCTACTTTAGTGTAAGAGAGAATAGGTAAAATTCTTAATATACATCCCACAGGGCCTAATATTTAACTGAAATAAATATTCACTGAATGAAGAAATGAAACAATGTCTAGAACCTTATTGACCCTAATACATATTATTTAAGATCTTTTATCTTCCAATCTGGGAAACAAACCTACTGTGAAGGGCTTACAGCTTTTGTTTTATTATTCATTCATTTATTCATTATAAATAATGCCTTACATTTATAATTAATAGATGAACAAGAAGGCAACTATGCTAACCACTATAGACTAATGTGTCAGTTACATGAAATTATGTATTAATACAAGCAAAGACAGCATTTAACTTCACCAGAACGCTTATAAAATTGTATGAGTTCTTTTATAACATACACCATTCTGCTTTCATTAGAGGTGCTTGAAGATACTATTTTGCAATTGTTCGATAAGTGTCTACAGTTTCACAGTGCATCCTAGGTCCTCTCCAGTGACTAATGAAATATATATTATAATGTTTTAAACAAATATACGTTGACTTTTGAATGCTTAAGTTATGTGATATTCAATATACATTTCAATACCATATAAGACATAATTGATGAGGAAAGTGCTGGTAGAGAACCAAAATATAAATACTGAAAATAGTGCTAATAATGAACTACCTTATGACATCCCACCTGAATGCACAGCCAAGTAGAGGAATTCATCATTCTGTCAATTAAAATTCAGAATGTTCCATATCCAAAAACAAAACAGCATCTGTATTGATCTCTTCTGTTCACTTCACTGTACAGCAATCAACAATTATCCATAATTTTGCTGTTCATGATTTCAGCTATCCATAGTCAATACAGACCCGATAAAAAGTTTTGACAGATAGAAAGGGAGCTAGAAAGAGGAGGACAGATAATGAATACATAATTTTGTATTATTCTGATTTGAGATATCAAGTAGTCTTGCAAGATATCCTCAAAGGATGAAAAGACCATTATACATTGAAACCAAAGTAACTATAGAATCAACTTGCTTTATAATATTCTGCCTGTTACTTGAACAAACAAATGATCATTTATAAGACATCTTGCTAGCAGCTATTTTAAAACCTATTCTGCTTTAAAGCCTTTCAGTAAAAACTTGAAACTTAAAACCATGATATTAGTAAAGTTTTTAAGAAACTCGAAATAAAATCTAATTCACTGCTATAGGAAGACAGTATAACTATTTCTTTTAAATAATAAATTATGAGTGCCATTGCATGTTAAGTCTATTCAGAGAATACATTTTTTAAATATGACAATATCAATATATGCTTATCCTTATCTTTCCACTTTGTTAAAACAGCTCTATTCAGGAGATGCTTGTCTTAAGATAAAAAAATAGACAATGTAATTTATGAACCCCAAAGTTTTTGGTCAGCATGAAGTAAAAATATTTAAAAGTTCCAATTGGGAGGTAAGTTGATTTTTGTTGTTGTTTTTCGAGGAGGCACACTTAGTGATAATTGGGGATTACTCCTGGCTTTGCACTTAGGAATTATTTGGAATCCTGAAGTGCTCATTGGACCATATGGGATGCCAGGGGTCAAACCTATGTTGGTTACATACAAAGCAAGAACCCTACCTTCTGTACTAACTCTTTACCCTCAAGCTAACTTTCTAACAAAAAAGGAAAAATATCAATCTCCCAAGTCCAAAAAGATAGAATAAGGATTAAGGTTTAATTGTGGCTGTCCTAGGTTCCATCCCAGGCTGGAAATAGTCATCAATCATAGCCACGTTTGGCTCAAATCTCCATCTCCTCATAAAATCTTTCACATCCATGGACTATATTCATCTCTACTTATTTGGTGCTACCAGAAAAATTTCTCCTACATTCAAAATAAGGCTGCAACTACTTTTGAAGTACTGT
>PVKC010022001.1:0-17801 GCA_004027635.1 Crocidura indochinensis
CTGGCAGGCTTGGGGGACCATATGGGATGCTGGGGATTGAACTCGGGTCCGGGTCCATCCCAGGTTGAACACATGCAGGGCAAATGCCCTACTACTATTTCAGTGCTATTGCTCTGGCCCCCCACCTTTTTTAGTCAGGTATCAGAACTCTAGGGACCAAACAGAGCATCAGAGATTGAAACTGAGTTGTCCACTTGCAAGGCAAACACCCTACTCGTCACATATGGCTCTTTACACTTTTAATTTGGCTCTTCTGTGTGCCGGGCGGGCGCTCCAGGAGTCAGGACTCTGCTCTTAACCTAGCCTCTGTCAGTGTGCGCCCTGTGGCTCTCAAAATAAATTTCAATCGTGGTTTTGGCAAGATTTGACTCAGTTGAAAAAACTGGTTGCCGACCACTGACTTAGGGTAATTAAGTTCCAAGAACAGGGCCATCAAATGAGGGTCACTACTCCTTTCATTCAGAAAAGGTGCAAGTGCTCTTGGAAGGGTTTACTTCTGGGTTCTGGTGAGGTCCATTGCCAGTTTTAAGCTGGCAGTGTGGAGAAGACAACTGCACAGACTGCAGGGTAAGGCACTGCTGCTGTTTAAACACCCCTTGAAACAGGGCTAGTGGGCCAGAAAGAGAGAGAACATGGGCTAAGGAACTTACCTTGTCTATGGCCAACCCAGGTTCAAATCCCCAGCATCAAATGTCTCCCCAAGCACTGCTAAGTGTCGTTTCTGAGGATACAGCCAAAAATAACCCCTGAGCACCACTGGGTGTGGCCCCCAAACAAACCAGTCATGGACAGAATTATAGCCTGTGGCAGGAATAAGATGAAAATCTATAACCCAGTAGTGGACTTGAAAAAAAAGTAGTGTGACAATTATGTAGTGAAATATGGTATTTTTTTTTTTTTTTGCCAACTGTGCCCATTGGCAAAGCTACTTTCTAATTTTATCCAATTTGAAGTTCCTTTCACTGAGTGAGCCACGTAATGTCACAGTCCCAGAAGTGGCAGTGTGGATATTGTTCCAGTCCACTGAGGTGGGGTCTTGAAGGGTCCACGAAGGAGAGGAGACCCCAGTTCCAACCACCTCCTTGGAGGGGGCCCAGCCCCATCTGCACTCAGGCCCTGGGTTCCATGATGTCCACAGCTGTGTCCTCCTCATTCTCTGGCCTCAGAGATTATGGGCTTCCCTGATGTGTGAGACCAGTACAAGTATGGAGAAATGGGGCATTCTCTGACCCTCAGCACCCCCGCCAACTCTTAACCTTCGGTTTGTTTCAGTTTCCTCCTGTTGGCAGCCCCTGGCCCAGTCAGGCTCCCATCTGTCTTAGGTCTGTGAGCCATCAGTTTCCCTGGCCCTGCTCTCCGGAGTCTCTTGGCTGGCTCAGGAACTGGGTGTCACCCTGGCGAGTGGTTTGGAACTTGGTCAGGGATGTGAAAGCCCAGTTTTAGTCAGCCAGAGGTTGAACACTATTTCCAAGCATCCCTTTGCTCCAGTTTGGGGACCTTGTTTCTGCCAGGGCCCTTTGGCTATTTATGACATTCACTGGCAGTTGGTAAGAGGCATATGTCGGCCCTGTCATGGACCAGGCCTAGACCCCAGGATTTCATGGGCCAGATGGTCCCCACGCCTGGCCTCGTCCGTTCAGCATCTGCTGGTTGTCCTCAGCTTTGGTGGCTGCCGCCTTGTCAGAAAGTCACACAGGGGGCCGGCAAGGTGGCGCTAGAGGTAAGGTGTCTGCCTTGCAGGGATCAGGACTGTGGTTTGATCTCCGACATCCCATATGGTCCCCCCAAGCCAGGGGCAATTTCTGAGCGCTTAGCCAGGAATAACCCCTGAGTATCAAACGGGTGTGGCCTGAAAAACCAAAAAAAAAAAAGAAAAGAAAAGAAAGTCACACATGTCATGCATGTCACACCAGGACTGCTCAGAGGCAGGGACTGGCCTTCCTTTGGGCCATTTGCCAATACTCACAGTCAGAACACCTTTATCCAATTTGAAGTTCCTTTCACTGAGTGAGCCACGTAATGTCACAGTCCCAGAAGTGGCAGTGTGGATATTGTTCCAGTCCACTGAGGTGGGGTCTCGAAGGGTTTTGTTTTGTTTTGTTTTGTTCTGGGGCACCTAGTGGTGCTCAGGAATTACACCTGACAGTGTTCCGAGGACCATATGGGATGTCAGGGATTAAACTCAGGCTAGCTTCATGCAAGGCAAATACCCTCCTCTCTGTGCTATCGATCTGGCCCCAGGATCAGGCAACCTTAAAAGAAAAAACCAAGGTTCCCCTCCTTGGCCTGGGCCATTCAGGCCCCTTGGGTGAGTCTGAGCTTCCCTCTCTGCAGGGACCTGGATTCCTGGACTGCTGTGGTGTGATCGCACTGTGTGCTGGTCTCATCTGAACCTGACTTCAGACCGTCTCAGGAACTCGCCTGCCTCTAAGTCTGAGAAGCACCAACCTGGTTGTTTGCTGTCCTGTGAATTCTCCATCTCCCTGTGCATCTGCTTTTCCCATTTGGCCTCTGAGTTGTTCCATCTGTAACGTGAGTAGAGAAGACTGTCCTGAACTGGCACTTCTGGAACCCTGATGGGGATGACAGGACACAGGGGTATTGGAGGGGCTGCTTTAGACACTCCATCTGGTGTGAAGATTTTTCTTTTGGTTTTTGGGCCACACCTAGCAGTGCTCAGAGGTGATTCCTGGCTCTGCAATCAGGAATCAATCCTGACAGGTGTGGAGGACCATATGGGATGTTGAGGATCGAACCTGGGCTGGTTGTGTGCAATCAAATGCTCTTCCCATAGTGTTATCACTCTGGGCCCATTTCTTTTCCTTTGGTTTTGGGGTCCTTACCTGGCAGTGCTCAGAACTTACTTCTGGATCAGTTCCTGGTGGAACTCTGAGGATAAGGATCAAATTTGGGTCAACTTTGTGCAAGGCAAGTGCCTTACCTACTATACTATTTCCCGACTCCTGAGATTTACGTTGAGCAAGTTCCACAGGAAGTTGCAGATGTCCAAATGTGACAACCTCTCCGCCTGCCCCATCTCCCTGACTCTCTTCTTATTCCAGTGACAGGAAGGATGTTGCCTTTGATGATGAGACTGTTAGCGCTGCTATTCCTGCCGCTGGGCCATGGTGCTCCCAAGGAGGGAGTTGTGTGGAGGTAACAGGATCCAGAGGGTGTGGGGAAGGAAGGGAGAGACAAGAGCAGCAGCAAGGGCTAACAGCAGTGACAAAGTGGCTGCAGCTGCTCCTGCCACCTCATTGGCATCACAGACCTCCACTGATTGGGGCAGGTAGATAACTCTGTCCAAGGTCCAGAACACATCTTGATAGGTGTGACCGTGTTCATCAGCCACTGAAACCCAAACATCAACATACCTGCCCTTGGGTAAAAGGGGGCTCCAGTGTGGGTCATGCAGGTGTATGCAGAACTGGCTGTGCAGTGGGTACAGCTAGAACCCAAGAAAGGCTCCTGCCAAAAGGTCCCACACCCCAGTGCTATTTCCTTGCTGTCTCGGGGCTTCAGTGCACCCTAAGTCAGGAGCCAGCAGCGGGATGGAGCTGGGTGCTGTAATTCCCTAGCAGGTAGGAACTGGGAACCACAGATCAGCCTTTGGGTCTGGGGTGAAGTGGGTGCTGGATCCTGGGGCGCCCTCAGATCGACTTTCTACTTCCTCCTCCAGATCTGACCCAAAAGTGCCACCTCAGCCCCTGCCCAACCCCTTCCAGCCAGGCCAGGAGCAGCTTCGGTGAGTGGGGGACTGGGGGTGGGCAGGTGGGGTCAGGGCTGTCACCCCCCTGGGCTGTCTTTGCACCTTTCTAACAGGCTCCTGCAGAGCTACCTGAAGGGCCTGGAGCGGATGGAAGAGGAGCCGGAGCACATGAGCCGCGAGCAGGGTGAGGGCTAGGCAGGGTCTCCATTCCCCCCTCCTGTCCTGAGCCTGCAGCCCCTGAGCCTGGCCTCTCCCTCTTCCCCACAGTGCTCCTCTACCTTGTTGCCCTCCACGACTACGACCAGAGCGGCCAGCTGGACGGTCTGGAGCTGCTGTCTCTGCTGACTGCGGCACTGGCCCCGGGACCTGCCGATGCCCCAACCCCAGACCCGGTGAGCCTGCGGTGGGGCACCCAGCCTGGCCGCTGTGGTGACTGTGATGGTGACAGTGGTCCTGGCCTTGTGCTTTCACAGGTGATCCTGGTGGTGGACCAGGTGCTGGAGACCCAGGATCTGAACGGGGATGGGCTCATGACCCCCGCAGAGCTCATCAACTTCCCAGGAGAAGCCCCGAAATATGCAGAGCTTCAGGCACCCCACGCTGGGGGCAATCAGCCCCCCTTTGCTGAGGGCCCCCCAAGACCAGGTGTGCACAAACCTGGGGTACCTGGAGAACAAACTGGGGGGACGGAGGAGGTCCTACAAGAGGCTGGAGTGCAGGCAGAGGCTGAAGGAGGAGCCCCAAATCCAGGAGGGAGGATTGGGGGCCTCGCAAAGATTGAAGGAGGAGCCCTAAGTCCAGAAGGGGGTGCTGGGGACCACACAGAGGTTGAAGGAGCCCCAGGTCCAGAAGTGGGGACTGGGGGCCACGCAGAGGTGGAAGGAGGAACTCCAAATCTGGGAGGGGAACCCAAGGCACAGGAAGAGGCTCTGGACACTACAAGGGAAGCAAAAGAATTTCCGGGGGAGACCCTGGAGCCTAAGCACACCCCGGAGGAAGTGGAGGTGCACGCAATTCAGCTGGAGAATGATGAGATGTGAGCCCCAGTCTCAGCGCTGGGAACGGGGACCAGCCCTGCCCCACCCTGGCACCCAAGTGACCCACTCAGGGATTCGAGCTGCCAATCAATAAAGAACAGAGTGAACTCATGTCCCTCCCCATCTATCCTCTGGGGTCCCAGGGACTGGGAAACACCTCTTAGAGGAGCTGGATCTGGGGTCCCATGGGGTGCTTGAAGCACACAGAGCTCACGGCCACAGCCTGCAGCAGAGACCAACCCAAATGAAGGGTTGGGGACCCCTAGAACTGATGTAGCTCAGTGCAGGCTCCTCCACCCTCCACCTGCCACACTGAGGCCTGAACAGCGGCTGGACCAGCCACACTCACCACACAGGAACCACAGGAACGATCTCTGTCATCAGGCTCCGTCACAGACTACAGACATGGTCACTTAAGTGTCATTTTTTTTGGGGGGGGGGCACACCCAGCAGCGCTCAGGGGTTACTCCTGGCTCTCTATACGCAGAAATTGCCCCCGGCAGGCTCGGGGGACCATATATACGGCAGTGGTCCTCAAACTATGGCCCGCGGGCCACATACTGTATTTGTTCCCATTTTGTTTCTTCACTTCAAAATAAGATATATGCAGTGTGCATAGGAATTTGTTCATAGTTTTTGTTTTTACTATAGTCCGGCCTCCAACGATCTGAGGGACAGTGAACTGGCTCCCTGTTTAAAAAGTTTGAGGACCCCTGATAGGATGTCGGGATTTGAACCATGGTCCTTCTGTATGCAGGCAAACACCTTACTTCCATGCTATCTCTCCTGCCCCAAGTGTCACTTTTTTTTTTTCAAGTGTCACTTTTTTTTTTTTCGGGTCACACCTGTTTGATGCTCAGGAGTTAGTCCTTGCTAAGCACTCAGAAATTGCCCCTGGCTTGGGGGGCCATATGGGATGCCAGGGGATCGAACTGTGGTCCTTCCTTGGCTAGTGCTTGCAAGGCAGACACATTACCTCTAGCACCACCTCGCCAGCCCCAAGTGTCACTTTCCTTAAAGTAAAAACAGGATTTACTGGGGCCTGAGCTATGGTGCAGGCGATAGGGCATTTGCCTTACATGAGCTAACTTAGGACGGACCATGGTTCGATTCCCCGGCATCCCATATGGTCCCCCAAGTCAGGAGCGATTTCTGCGTGCAGAACCAGGAGTAACCCCTGAGCGTCACAGGATGTGTGTGTGTGTGTGTGTGTGTGTGTGTGTGTGTGAGAGAGAGAGAGAGAGAGAGAGAGAGAGAGAGAGAGAGAGAGAGAAAGAAAGAGAGAGGGGGGGTACTCAAGTGAGAAACTAGGCTTCTCCAAAGGTGGGAAACACCCCAGTATACATCCCAGTCACATCATGAAAGTAGGAAAGCAGGAAAGTCCACACTTCTAGGGGAGATGCAGGTGGCGTGTGCCCAACACCACGTGTGCTCAGACCAAGGCAACATGTGTGCCACGTGTTACATTGGAATTTGGATTCCGATTCCTCACTAAATTGGGCTGGAAAAGCAATGCAGGGAATAAGGTGCTGGGACATTGCAACTGGTCCTCCAAGCACTGCCAGGAGAGAGACCCCTTAGCCCAGAGTCAGGAATAAGTCCTAGGCACTGCCTGTTTTGGCCAAGCACCCTCATCCCCCCAAAAGAAGGCTTTTTCATTTCTATTGCCCTTCCCTCTTCCCCTTTTCTAACTCCCTGCTGGTAAGACCCCTCCTGCAGGCTGGCCCAGGCCCTGCCACCCTCCAGCCAGAAAGATACTTTTTTTTGGCGGGTGAGGGGGTCACACCTGGTGGTGCTCAGGGGTTACTCCTGGCTCTGCACTCAGAAGTTGCTCCTGGCAGGCTTGGGGGACCATATGGGATGCTGGGAATCAAACCGGGCTCAGTCCAGGGTTGGGTTGTGAAAGGCAAAAGCCTTCTGCAGTGCTTTCACTCGGGCCCCATGAGAAAGAGGCTTTTGTTTGTGGGGCCACACCCAGCTTTGCTCAGGGATTACTCCTGGCTCTGAACTCAGGTTTTCTCAGATTGGTGCTCAGGGGCCCATATGTGATGCTGAGTATCAAATCCTAGTTGGCTGGTGTCAGGCAAACAAACACCCTCCCTGTCATGGAGTCGGAGATGCTTGGAGCAGAGGAGACAGCTCCAAGGGTGGGGGGTGGGGGGTTAGATCGAAGGCTGGGACAGTCCCTGCACAGAGGGTCTGGGACTGGACAGGGCCACTGAGCCCCAGCTCCTGCTGGTCTCAGCCCTGTGGGCACTCCCCAGGGTCAGTGTGTAGCCTTCCAAGAAGTGGGCCAGGGAGCTTTCCTCTCAGTCCAGGGCTTCATTTGGAGAGTCTGAGCAGAGACAGAAATCAGTGCCCCACTTTTGCTGCTGTGAGTGAGGGTCTGGTGCCTACAAGGGAGATGGGTGGAGGCAGGTTTGAGCTTCTGGGAATATATGAAGAGGAAGTAGGATGGAAAAAGGTGGTTTATTTGCTCTGCCCCAGTGCCAGGATGGGCAGGCCCACAGCCTCATCTGCCTGAGCAGACCAGTCTCAGGCCAAGTGGGGCGGAAGGGCAGAGTGTCAGGCAGCTGGAGATGCCAGCCTGAGGCGCAGGGGTGAAGTGGGCTCACGCGATGCCATCGAAGCCCTGCAGGCCACATTTCTTGCCTGCCACCTGGCAGCCGAACCGCAGAGCCTCCTGAATGGTTTTCCCTGGAGAGACATAGCACCCGGATGGGGCCAGCCCTGGGCAGCACTGGCCCTGCCCGTCCCTCCGGCGGGCACTCACCCTGTGCCAGGCTGAAGATGACAGATGCGTTGAAGGTGTCGCCGGCCCCTAGAGTGTCCACCACCCGGGGAGGTGGGAAGGCATCGGAGTGCAGCACTTTTCCATCGGGGCCCAGTGCATCAGCACCCTGTTCAGCCCAGGCACAGATCAGGGTGGCCCTGGAACAGAATGAGCTCAGCCTGTACCCCAGCCCTGGTCCAGTGGCTCCCCAGCACAGCCCTGGAGCCCAGCCCAGCTCCCCCTGGCTCACCCTTTCTGTACTCGGCCATACAAGCCTTTCAGGGCCTCCACAGCTGACTGGAACCCGAAGTGCCTGGCCACATCTTTGCTGACAAACACCTGCAGGCAGGGGAAGACAGGCTGTCGATCACCCCAGCAGCCCCGCATGGGCCCACAGAACCCAGATGTTCCTCCAATGGGGCCCTATATCTTCTCTATGCTCCAAAACACCCTTGAAGCAGGCTAGAACCCAGAGCCAGTCTGCCAGCTATGTGCTGAGATGGGAAACCCAAGATGTGTCTCGAGCGCCCTCTTTGGGTAAGGTCTAGCAAACGCCAAGTTACGCAGGCCCAGCTTTTGGTTGGGGTCTGTTATTCTGCCGCTGGGCCCTCTAGCTCCATTTTATATTTTAAAACAAAGTCCTGGGGCCAGAGTCACTGCACAGCGGCAGGGCATTTGCCTTGCACACAGATAATCCAGGACAGACATGGGTTTGATCCCCGGCGACCCATATGGACCCCTGAGCAATATTTCTGAGTGCCTCGCCAGGAGTAACCCCTGAGCGTCTCTGGGTGTGGCCCCAAAACCTAATAATAATAATAATAATAATAATAATAATAATAATAATAATAATAATAATAATAATAAAGATAAGTATAAAACAGAGATTCCTGAATACCAGTTATACCAGTGGCCAGACAGAGTTTGGTTAGAAAATACTGGAGTCTTGGAGCCGGAGAGATAGCATACAGGTAGGACATTTGCCTTGCATGCAGAGGACAGTGGTTTGAATCCCGGCATTCCATATGGTCCCCCCCGAGCCTGCCAGAAGTAATTTCTGAGCGTAGAGTCAGGAGTAACCCCTGAGAACTGTCTGGCATGACCCATAAAAAACAAAACAAAGGGGGCCGGGCAGTGGCGCTGGAGGTAAGGTGCCTGCGCTAACCTAGGACAGACCTCGGTTTGATCCCCCGGTTCCCCATATGGTCCCCTGTGCCTGCCAGGAGTGACTTCTGAGCGAATAGCCAGGAGTAACCCCTGAGCGTCACCGGGTGTGGCCCCCCCCCAAAAAAAATTCAATCCAGAGGACTAGAGCCATAGCACAGTGGGTAGGGTGTTTGCCTTGCACACGGCTCACCCGGATTCAACCCCCTGCATTCCATATGATCTCCTGAGCCTGCCAGGAGTGATTCCTGAGTGCAGAGTCAGGAGTAATACTGCCACTGGGTATAGTCGCCCCCCACCCCAATTCAACCCAGGCTGAAAGCTAATTAATCTAGGCTCTGATACAGAGCCATAACTCATTTTCTTTTCTTTTTTTGGGGGGGGTCACACCCGGCAGTGCTCAGGGGTTACTCCTGGCTCCATGCTCAGAAATCGCTCCTGGCAGGCTCAGGGGACCATATGGGACGCCGGGATTCGAACCGATGACCTTCTGCATGAAAGGCAAACGCCTTACCTCCATGCTATCTCTCCGGCCCCCCATCACTCATTTTCCATTCACCTAGCCCCACCTTGTGCCTATTCTGATGCCTGAGGTTCCCACAACTGGCCATCCTCCCCCACCAGAGCTGGAGGACACTCGCTGCTACCCTCTGACTGGCAACACCTAAGACGACCAGGGAAGGGACGCAGCCCTGCAGGTCCATTCTGTAGCTGGTGCCACAGTCTTGTCCATGCCCACCAGCTGCTGATAATATCGGTGTCCCTACAGGGTAGAGAAATGCTCCTCTAAGCCATTTTCAGGGGAGACATTTTCAGAGGAGCCCACAGCCGGCTGCTCTGCTTGGTCCCAAACACCCTAGCACTGGGCAGGACCCACGGGAACCTGAGAAGCCAGCAAGCAGGACTCAACTGCTCACCACATCTCCGTAGCCAAACAGCTGGTACAGCTCCTCCCGTGGCTTCTCCACCTCCACAGACACCCGGATCCTCTGGTCTGGGGGCTGCTGGGAATTGTGCTGCTGTATCCGCTGTAACATCTTCACCTGCTCCGAAGCATTCCGGCCCTGGGGCGTGCCAGGCATCTCAGGAGCAGCCCATGTGCCACCCAGCCCCTCTGGTTCCTCTTGCCCACTATAGCCCTGGGTGCCACTCAACCCCTCTGGCTCATGTCTCCCTCTGCAGAGACTGTGGGAGAGGAGGGGAAGACAGGAAGGCTGGGCTGGAACTCTACGCTATGCCTCGGAATTTTAGTGCTGTTGTGATTTTTGCTATGTTTTGCTTTTGGGCTATACCCAGCGGTGCTTAGGGCTTACTCCTGCTGACTGAGGGCTGACTCAGCACTCCAGGATCATTCCTGGCAGGTTTGGGTAAACTTATGGGGTGTTGGGGATCGAAATTTAGTCAAGCATATGCAAGCGAGCACTCTACCTGCTGTGCTATGGCTCTGGCCCCTCTAGAACTGTTGTGGAGCCAGGAAATTGTATGGACCTATCTTTTTGCATTTCACAGAGAAGGGGCTAGGGAATAAAAAAGAGGGCAGGAATGTGGCTCAAATGGTAAGAGGAGGACAGAGGAGGACCCCTTAAAATGCAGGAAGGGCAGGGCTTGCCTCAATGTGGATCCATTTGAAGCGAGTCAGGTCAACTTTGGCAAAGTCTGTGGCAGACACATCTGGTAGGTTTCTAAGTCATGTGGGGGAAAGACAGGACAAGGACCATGTAAGGTCAGGCAGGATGCAGGAGACTGGAAGCTCCAGTCTCCAGGTGCTTCTGACTATGTTTAAGGCTCTGATGCTCTCTATGTCACAGTCAGATGTCAAATAGGCCTCTTGGAAGACCTAACCTCCCAGGATATGCTAAGTACTGGGGACTACAATTCCCAGAATCCCTCTGCCTGCTATGCACACAGTTCCCAGCAGCTAACAGTGCCCTTCATAGACTTGGCTCTGGTTCCATTTACTCTAACTAGACTCAACATCACTGCCCAGAGCTTGGCAGCTCCATGTCATAAGGCTGAGGTCAAGGTTGAGACTGAGCATGCATTTGTGGACAAACTTTAACGGGTCAGCCTTGACCCTCCTCACCAGGCCTACACTTGGTTTCACTAGCCCTGTGCCTTAGGCCTTTTTGAGGATGTTCTCCAAGGGCGTAAGGGGCCCAAACACCCAGCTCACAGCCCTGCAATCTTTGGTAATGTGTAGTGACAGCCATTACAGATGGAGTGAGCAGGAAACTCTTCTTCATGCCAAGTGGTTTGTAGGCCGATGCCTGGTTGTATCAAAACAAGCATGTCGCCCAGCCCCTCCTCTGTCAGACCCTGGCCGGAAAACTTGTCCCCATGAGGCGCTGCTTTAGCCTGAGTTGGCTTAGGCCATCTGAGCACAAATAAATAACCTGGCATTCAACTAGGTTCTCACCCAAAGGCCTCCCCCAAGCCGAGGGTGTTTGGGGTAAGGGGTCATCATCTTTTATAAACACCCAGCTGCTTGGTGCCAAGTGTTGGTGTCCAGTCAGGCAATCACAGTTGGGCTCTTCGTTGGAGCATAAGATGGTTTCAAGTCACACTTTGCAGTCTCTGTCCTCTATCCCCCCACCCTGACTAGTTAATCACAAAGGAATCGCAAAATAAATTATACTGTCCAGGCCTGCCTGCCCATCCTTGGCAGTACCCAAGGCCAAGTCTCTGGGCAGAGTAGAGCAGACCTTTTCCCATTTCTCTTCTTCCCTAATTGCAATCAATCCAGCAATTACTGCAAGGGGGACAATTTGGGGATAGGGCTCAGAGGGCGGGCTGTCCAGTGATTGGTGGAGAGCAGAGAAAGTGGATCAGCCAGTGATTGGTGGAGGCCGCAGATAGCGGGCCGTCCAGTGATTGGTGAAGGCCATAGAAGGCGGATCGTTCAATGATTGATGGAAACCTTGATTGGTGGAGGCCACTGCACAGGGCAGGCCGTCCAGTGATTGGTGGAGCCGCATAAGGCGGGATGTCCAGTGATTGGTGGCGTGGCCAGAGGCCCTTACGTGTCATAGAGCACAATGGTGCGGGAGCCATTCGAGCTGTTGACGATGCAGCAAGAACATGGGGTCTCCCCCTTGCTCTGCCAGGCCACCTGAGACACGTCCACGCCCTGCCGCCTGAAGTCAGCCACAAGGAAGCTGGGAGTGGGGGAAAACCCAAGCCAAGGGCAAGGAGACAGAGATTAGAACCTACAAGAACCTGGGGCTTCCCCCATGAACAGGCCACTACCTGGGCTGGAACACCTATGGGAGCAGAAGAGTCAGTTCTGGCTGCTCAGGGCTGGCAGTGGCAGCAACTGGTACAGTGCAGACGAATCACTAATGCACAAACCTGTGAGCGTGGAGGATAGTTCGGCTACCACTGGCTTCGTTGATGATGACCGTGGAGATGGGCACGGAGCCCGTGGTCTGGTGGACCACGTAGCGCAGGTCCACGGAAAAGCGACGGAGGTCTTCCAGGACAAAACTACCGAGCGAAGTTACCCGGAGAGGCCCAGATGGATGAGGGTCTGGGGGGCTGGAGGGAAGGTCCCTAGGGGACCCTGAAAGGCAGGAGTGCAAGCAATGGGGATGGGTGGGTGGGGCAGGACTGTGAAGTGGCACAGAGGCAGGAGAGCATCTGGAACTCGCTGAGAAACACATCTGGTTTTTCAGACATGCTTAGTCCTGTCTGACACCAACCCCGACTGGAACAGGGAAGGAAACGGACCTTGTGTGCAGCTAGACGGTGGTGGCACTGTGGCCTGTTTCAGGCAGAATTAATGATTAATCACCCAAGTGATACCTTGCCCCCAACTGCCCTCTGCATGCCAAGTCTCCTGGCAGCCTCATCTACTGCACCTGCAATAGATGGTGCTGGTCTCGTGCTTTGCCTGCCTCCATGATGCCCTCTGCCCTCTCCCCACAGTGCCAACTTCCCCTACCCCCAGAATGATGAGGGGATCTGGGTATGCATTACCCCTAAATCTAGGGTTCCAACCCAGAGTCCACTTGATGGGAGTGAACTGGCAGGTATCCAGATGTAGGGACCCCAACCCTATCTGCTCACTTCTGGGCCATACTCCCAGCAACACTGAAGTTGGATGGAAAAGTACTGAGGGTGCCAGGCTGGGCATTCCTACACCTTCCAGTAGCTGCCCACCCAAAGCATGGGCAATGGGGTTTGCTAAGGTCCTCCTGGCACTCAGAGTGCCTGGTCCCAGGCAGGGGCCCATTCAATGGAGAACACATGGATTGCTCAGACCAATCCTCCAATCAGCGTAACTGACAAGCCAGCCTGGCCCAGGTCTGCATGGAAAGACAGCTGCAGAGATGGAATCCACATTGCTCTGGCCCTTGGCTTCTCACTGGCTGGGCACTTGCCTCCTATGCCCTTATGTTATGCCAACTTCTCCAGAGAACAGTGTGGCAGCAGTGGCAGCTGAGGGGCTTATAGCTAAAGTAGAACCCCTCCTACCAGAGTTCAAAGTGCTGAGCTTCCCAAACCAGCCGCCTGGCAGCCTGCCCAGAGTCCATTGTGGGCAAAGTGTGGGCCTCACCCCCCAATAATGGAAGTGCCAGAGGCCAAAGGGCCACTGCTACAGGCCATAGGAGGACCACTGGGGCTACTTGGGAGTTGCAACCCCTACAGCCAAAAGGTTGTAGCCCCACAAACTCAGGGCATCCTTGAGCCAGACATGCCTGTCTTGGACATCAACAAAGAGGCAAAGCTAGTGCTTTGGGCCCAGTCCTCAGTGGGTGTCAACATGGGTACCCTATGGGGCCAGGGCAATAACACAGCAGTAGGGCATTTGCCTTGCATGCGGACAACCCAGAACGGATCCAGGTTCAATTCCCAGCATCCCATATGATGATCCCCTGAGCATGCCAGGAACAATTTCTGAGCACAGAGCAAGGAATAACCCCTGAGCACCTCTGGGTGTGACCCAGAAACAAACAAACAAAAAAAAGAACCACAAAAACATGGGCATCCTATGGGTGGGACCATCCACCATCCTAATGGATCTGAGTTTCCTTCCCCCACCACTTGGACAAGAAAAGGGGTGGTTGAGGGGTGCTCCCAGGACATAAGCTGTGCAGGCAGCATTTAGAGTGGGAAAACAAAGTCCTGCCAGGGGTCTGAAGGAGGGTTCCCCTGCTTCCCCCTTTCCTGGGCACCCTCGGCTGCCCATCTGGGACTGGGCTCCCTTCTCCCATCCCTGCTCCCAACTGTACTCACTCAGCCGCGTGGCCGGGGGCCAGTGAGCCCATGAAGGCACAGCGTGCTCCGAGCAGAGAGAGGACTGTGCAGGAGTTGGACGCGTTCCCTCCACGCTGCCATCGCTGGGATAGACATCTGTAAAACATCCCCCCACAGGTCCCTGCAGCCACTGTCCACTGCTTGGGTGAGGGGGTCCTAGGACACCAACATGGGGACCCTTCAGCACACTTCTAAGCAGAACCTCTCCTTTAGGTTGGCAGCTGAGTTGCAGTGGATGGGCTGGTCTGTCTCCCAGCTCAGGACAAATTCAGGCTCACAAGGGTTCATTTTTCTTTTTTGGGGACAGGGGTTCACACCTGGCGGCACTCAGGGATCACCCCTGGCAGGCACAGGGGACCATATGGGATGCCGGGATTCAAACCACCATCCATTCTAAATCGGCTGCGTGCAAGGCAAAGGCCCTACTGCTGTGCTATCTCTCCGGCCCACAACTGTTCATTTTTCCTCACTGAGTCAGGACAACAGAAAATCAGTCACATGGATCCGTCACACCTTGAAAGTTCTGCTAACTTGGGGTTACTATGATATCCCCAGCCCCACCTCACAAGAGTCGCCTTGAGAGCTGAATAGGGTCTAGGGGCCCGGAGGTGTCAATTTTAATCTCTGCTCCAGGCTCAAGTCCAAGAACAGTTGTAGTTATCATGAGGTTTCAGGCAGCCAACAGAACTGGGCATCGTGCATGACCAGGGTTGAGCAGCAGGGGTGAGGCTCAGCGACAGAGACTTGTCTCGAAGCTCTGAGGCCTTGGGTTCAATCCCTAACAACACAGAGGTAGGTGGAGCTCACTGATATGATATCAAAACTCTGAGGAGACTGTGGCAAGACGATCTATCTCCCCCTTTCCACTTCTATCTGAGCTCCACTGGAATACAATTCACATGTAACTGAGGTGTCAGTGGAAAATTTATGTCATTAATAAGTACCATGACACTGCAGCAAGTAGAGCGTTTGCCTTGCAGGTGGATAACTTGGGTTTGATCCCCAGCATCCATATAGTCCCCCAAGCACCGCGATGGATGATCCCTGAATGCAGAGTCAGCAGTAAGCCCCAAGCACCACTAGTTATAGCCCAAAAGCCAAAGCAAACAAGAATGCAAACCATAATATGAGTGATGGGAAATTAATATGGGCCAAGGTGTGAGTGGAAGTTTCAGTGTAATTTCCATGTACTTGATATACTTGGAAGGTCAGTGGAATTGCCTATTCCAGTGGTTAAACTTCCATGTCACAGGGGCCGGAGAGATAGCATGGAGGTAAGGCGTTTGCCTTTCATGCAGAAGGTCATCGGTTCGAATCCCAGCGTCCCATATGGTCCCCCGTGCTTGCCAGAGGCAATTTCTGAGCATTGAGCCAGAAACAATCCTGAGCATTGAGCCAGGAAAAATTCCTGAGCACTGCCGGGTGTGTGACCTAAAAAAGCCAAACAAATAAATAAAAAAATAAAGATACTTGGGGAGCCGGGAGGTGGCGCAGGAGGTAAGGTGCCTGCTGCCTTGCCTGTGCTAGCTAGGACGGACCACGGTTCGATCCCCCGGTTCCCCATATGGTCCCCCGTGCCTGCCAGGAGCGACTTCTGAGCGCATAGCCAGGAGTAACCCCTGAGCGTCGCCGGGTGTGGCCCAAAAACCAAAAAAAAAAAAACTTCCATGTCACTGACAGGTTCCCTGCTGTAACTGCCATGTGACAGGTGCCATGGTGTGAATGAAGATCTGGAGTGAATTAGTTTGATACACTTATAATTAACTGATGATCACTGTCAGGGTCTCTAGCACAACCTTCCCCTCACATGGTTACTTCACATGCATGTTCCAGTCATACCAGAAGGTAAGCACAGGTGGCTTTCTTGGTTCTCCCTCTTCTAAAACTACTAACCTCAGCAGTTTACAATAGAATAATAATAAATGGTAATTAATCACAATCTATTATAATTAATAAATCGTATTCTAAATTAATAAATTATAATAAATTGTGATCAATTACCATTTTATAGTCAATAGCTTGCAATTAATTAAGTTTAATGAATCATAATTAATTACAATTAAATTTAGGAAGAAATGAAGTAGAACTTTTAGACTAAAATGTGTTTGCACACAGAACTTTACCATAAGGCTTCTTCTGTCTTGAGAATAGAGGATCATGAGCTCATTAGGAAAAAGATTACTCAGGCCAGAAAGATAGTACAGTGGTTTTGCCTTGCACATGTGGCCAAAAGAGGAAAAAAATATAAATTGCTGGTGCTGGAGAGATAGAACAGCAGGTAGGGCAATAGCCTTGCTTGTAGCCAACTTGGGTTCAATCTCTGGCATCCTGTATGGTCCCCTGAGCACTAACAGGTGTGATTCCTAAGTTCAGAGCAAGGAGTAAGCCCTGAGCACCTCCGGTTATGGCCCCCAAGCCCAAACCAAACCAAACCGAAAAACTTTGTCAAGGACCAAATATTGCTGAAGCCCAGTGCTTTAGAGAAATGATGACATGGAGAAGAGAGGAGCGACAGATTGTGTGTTGTGACTTGGCCATGGTCACAAAGAAATTCCAAAACTCAGTCACTGATTTCCTGACTGACACCTCTGCTATGTATTCTCACTTTGGAAGGGAAAGTCCTGAGACCCCCTGAGGATGAACCTTCAGATAAAGATAGCTTTTTGGACCCTCAAACTTTCCCCGAAGGAAGGCTCTGAGCATGAGGAAAACTCTTCTCTGCCTGGACTCTGGAAGGTAGGGAATCTTCCACAGGAACTTGCTGAGTTCCAAGTGGCAGCTCCTGTGTGTCCCAACTGCCTATCATCTACAGAAAGCCTGGGGCTGGGCAGGAGGCTGAGACACCTGGCCAGGGCTGGGTCCTCACTTTGGCTCGCTCACAGTGGCAGAGACATGAGCCCCAGAGCTGACTGGAGAGGGTAGGAACAAGTCAGGAAGAGGCCTGCAGGGACAAGTCCATGATGGGGAGGAGCAGGGACAGGGACTGAGGGGAGGGGCATGTACAAATAACAGTGGGGGGTGTTGACCTTCTTGGCCAGACCCTCAGGGCCCTAGAGGAGAAGCAGAAGATTCAGATTGCCTGCCTGGCACCCACAGGGTCACACACTCAAACTTATTTTCTGGATAAACTGAGCACAATTTGAGTCATTCCTGCTGTCTATAATCTCAGGCATTGCAAGAAATCTCATGTATGTTGTCACCACAAAAAAGAGCTACGGCTGCAGTGGCCCTGAAATAAAAATATCTGATGGCATCAATGGGATCTATGACTTCTGACGAGCATGCATATGAGCACCTAGTAAGCCCCCCCCCCAAGCACAGCAGTAAAACTTGTGTGTCTCCATTCGGGGTGAACCCCAGTGCACACGTGTGCAAGCACCACAGAGAGAGGAGTATAAACCAGACTGTGGCTGATGGTGCAAGTACCGGGACCTCACCTCATGCGTGGGTGCTGGACAGGGAAAAACTCAGAGACATGTGTTTACATGTGTTGGAACCTAAGTGAAACACAGCACCATGTGGCCCCTAAGCACTGCTGGGGTCCCCAGCACCATG
Organism: Crocidura indochinensis; assembly: GCA_004027635.1. Lineage (NCBI taxonomy): Eukaryota > Metazoa > Chordata > Mammalia > Eulipotyphla > Soricidae > Crocidura > Crocidura indochinensis. The sequence goes on from PVKC010022001.1 coordinate 17,495, forward strand.
GAGTCTGAGCTGCATTGCCTGCTCAGGCCTTATTTTTTTGGGGGGGTCACACCTGGCAGCACTCAGGAGTCACTCCTGGCTTTAGGCTCAGAAATTGCTCCTGGCAGGCTCAGGGGACCATAGGGGATGCCGGGATTTGAACCACCGTTCTTCTGCATGCAAGGCAAATGCCCTACCTCCATGCTATCTCTCTGGTCCCCTCAGGCCTTTATGGCTGGGTCTCTAAGGAGAGGCCTCTGGATTCCCCCAGAGCACTGCTTGGGATGCCCCCGCAAAAAGGTGTGAATAGCCCAGGTCATAATAGTAT
>PVKC010022002.1:0-17901 GCA_004027635.1 Crocidura indochinensis
TATGACAACGTGAGAGCATTCTCCACAAAACTTGTGTTATGGAAATCCCAGCTCTCTCAGGCAAACCTTTGCCATTTCCCAGCATGCAAGGAATTGGTGGATGCAGGCATACCATTCAGTGGTGAGAAATATGTTGATGCTATTTTTAAGCTATAGAAGGAATTTGATCACAGATTTGCAGACTTCAAAAAGCACAGAGCCACTTTCCAATTTTTGTGGTCCTTTTCCTTTGATGTGCAAGATGCCCCTCCTGTGCCTCAAATGGAGCTCATTGACCTGCAATGCAACTCTGATCTCAAAGCCAAGTTCAGGGAGATTAGTGGAAAAGCAGACATGCATGGGCAATTTTTGAGAGAATTGTCCCGTCCCCCCCCCCAGCTTCCTTGAGCTTTCCTGAATGTTCAAGGGCACCATGTGCTTTTTTGGGAGCACATATTTGTGTGAAAAGTTATTCTCCACATTGAACTTCAATAAGTCAAAGTACAGGTCTAGACTTAATGATAATCATCTTCAAGCCATACTGAGGGTCTCAACTGCTTCCTCCCTAAAGCCAAATGTGGTTCAGATTTGTGAGAAGAAGCTCTGTTAAGTCTCTGTCAGCAAGAAATAGGCAAAAGATGCCATGTTCAGAAGAACTGTTCATGATCTTCACTCAATGTTCTATTCATGTTCATAATAATTAAAACTGTTAATAATGACGTTTGAGGACTTTTTTTTTGTGAAATCCCTTATGCGGCCTCCAGGTAAATTGAGTTTGAGACCCCTGACACAAAGGAATATTACGCATCCATTATGAGAAATGAGTTCATGAAATTTTCCTATACATGGATGGACATGCAAAGTAATATGCTGAGTTTAATAAGTCAGAGGGAGAGAGACACACAGAAAAGTCTCACATATCTATGGGTTTTTTAAAAAATAAAAGACATTACTGGAATAATGCCCAGAGAACAGTGCTATAAAGACTGGCTCACAATATGAAGCTCACCTCAAGGAGGGGTGAGTGTAGTTAGAACACTAACAACTACCATGACAGTGTTAATGAGTGAGAGAAGTAGAATGCCTATCTCGAATACAAGCAGTGGGTGGAAGGATATGGGGTGCATTGGTGGTGGGAATGTTGCACTGGTGAAGGGAGGTGTTCTTTTTGTGACTAAAACTCAAGTATAGTCATTTTGTAATTATAGCATTTAACTAAAGATAAAAAATGATTTATTAAAAGTTTATAAAAATAGGGTCAGCAAAGTTGAGGTGACAAGGGCTTGTGTGTGTGTGTGGGGGTGTGATCACTCCTGGCTCACTTTAGTGGCAGGATGGGGCTTCTACAGGCAGCTACTGAGATGCAGTCAATAAGTAATATTTTGGGACTGAAGCAGTGACACAAGCCATAGATGGCTGCCTTGAGTGTGCTAGCCTAGGACGGACCACGGTTCAATTGGAGTATCATATGGTCCCCAAGCCAGTAGCGATTTCTGAGTGCAAAGGCAGGAGTAACCCCTGAGCCTCACTGAGTGTGGCCAAAAAGCCAAAAAAAAAAAAAAGTAATATTTTAAAGCTATATATTTTTCTGAGTTCTGATATTTTTTATCATATTCCTTAGGATTTTACATGTAGTTTCATTTAAAACATTTATTTTAATTTTATTTTTATTTTTTGGGGTTCACACCCGGCAGCGTTCAGGGGTTCCTCCTGGCTCTACACTCAGAAATTGCTCCTGGCAGGCTTGTGGGACCATATGAGATGCCAAGATTGGAACCACCATCCTTCTGCATGCAAGTCCTACCTCCATGGTATCTCTTTGGCCTTTTATTTATTTATTTTTTGTTATAATTATTTAGGTACATGAAGCTTCCGATAAGTTCAAAGAGGTCTCATATAAATTCCACCTCATTTCTCCAGTAGAAAATCTTCACTGATTGAGTTAGAACACATTAACTGCATTACTGTCTATTCTGATTTCACCAATTTTGGCATACCCTCATTTTTGTAATTCATAATACTTAATCATATGTAACCAACACTACAATCCAATCTCTCCACAGAGGGAACTACCCTTGGTGACCCCTTTATAGTCATCTCCTTTGCCCCTGCCTGATCCCCTGACCACCAATGAAACCCCGACATCATGCCCTTTAGATAATGTCATTCAACCTCTATGGAAAGCGATATGGAGATTTCTTCAAAATCTGGAAATCGAGCTCCCATTCGATCCAGCTATTCCACTCCTAGGGACATATCCTAAGAACACAAGAATACAATACAAAAATCCCTTCCTCACACCTATATTTACTGCAGCTCTATTCATAATAGCCAGGCTCTGGAAACAACCAAGATGTCCTTCAACAGATGAATGGCTAAAGAAACTGTGGTACATATACACAATGGAATATTATGCAGCTGTCAGGAGAGATGAAGTCATGAAATTTTCCTATACATGGATGTACATGGAATCTACCATGCTGAGTGAAATAAGTCAGAGGGAGAGAGACACAGAATAGTCTCACTCATCTATGGGTTCTGAGAAAAATAAAAGTTATTTTTGCACCACTCCTCAGAGACAATGGGAGGAGGGCTGGAACTTCCAGCTCACTTCATGAAGCTCACCACAAAGAGTGGTGAGTGCAGATATAGAAACAACTACACAGAGAACTACCCTAATCATGTGAATGAATGAGGGAACTGGAAAACCTGTCTGGAGTACAGGTGGGGGTGGATTGGGAGGGAGGGAGATTTGGGACATTGGTGGTGGGAATGTTGCACTGGTGAAGGGGGTGTTCCAAAGAATAAAAAATAATAAAAAAAAGAAGAATCCCTGGAACAGTTTGGAAAAAATATAATGTCATAAAACCATATAATACATAACTATTAAGAATGGCTTTTTTACTTAATGTCCTAAGATGTATCCACAATATTATATTTTTTCCACAATATTATTTGAATACATTGTTCTTCTTTGGGGCTGAGTAGTATTCCACTGGGGCTGTTCAGTTATTTGTATAACTATTGACCTGGTAAAGAATGTTTCATTTGTAAAAGTTTTAGCTATTAAAAAGAACATTCACATGAGGAATTTTATATGAATATGAAGTATTGTTTTGCTAAGGGGAATACCCAGAGTGTGATTGCAGGGTTGTAGGTTCTATAATAAATGTTTAATCTTATTTTTCCTTTATTAGATTTTTTTGTTTTAGGTCACATCAGACTGTGTTCAAGACTTACTATTGCCTCTGTGCTCAGAGATCACTCTTGGCAATACTCAGGTAAATATATGGGATACTGGGATTCAAACCCAGGTTGGGCTCGTGCAATGCAAAAAGTATTATCGCTCTGGTTACAATGGCATCTTTTCATCTTATTCATTTTGTTTTTTCAGGTAATACCCAGCTAAGCTCAGTATTTACTTGTCTCTGCATGCAGGGATCACTCCTGGAAGTGTTGGGGGAACAATGGTTTACAAGGGATTGGCCAACTATATGCAAGGCAAGAGTTCTACCAGCTTTATTGTTTATCTGGCCCAAATGTGTTTAATGTTAAAAAAATAAAAATAATGGTAAATGGGTTTAATTTTAATAAACTCTTAGACTCTCATTCTAGATTAATATATTTCATATATATACATATATACACGAAATATATGCATACCAAAATGTATGCTTACTTTATACATGTCAACACTTGCTTATTATCTGATTTAAATTTTAAGCTCTTCTAAGAATATGAGTATACTTTAATAGTATATCCTGCATTGCTATCCTAACACGACGGCTCTTTTATGTTACTGAGATTTAATTTGAATTTTCTCAATGGCTAATGAGACAGAACATTTTTTACTGAATTTGTTTGCTATTCTTATATTTTCATTGGTGAGTGAAGATTTATTCAGGTCTTTCATTCATTTTCTAACTGGATTGTTTCCTTACTTTTGAGCTTGAAATATTCTTTACATAATGGCAGGAGGCTTTTGTTGGATATGTGCAGCTATAGCTTCCTCCATGTATTATTATTATTATTTTCTATTATTATTTCTATTAGCCATTTATGGCTATTTTACCATTTGTCTTAACTGTTTAATTGGGAAGAGTTGGTGGACCACAAGAAAATAAATAAATTTAATCATGACCCAGAACACATCAGGAGAAAACCCATCCAGAGTGATGGGGGATGGGGAACATTTTGCTTAGATAGGCCCTTTAGCTGGTTCTTGAGAAATAGGTGGGACTCTGGGAGAAAAAAAATAAATCTATGATTACAGCAACCTTGCGAATATCAATTAGGGGCTATAAAATGGTGAGAGTCCCAAAGTGCAAAAATAGCAGAGCATATCCCAGGCATTATCTTTACTCCCCAGGATGGGTGATGCAATGCGCCCCTCATCGGAAGACCAAGACCAGCTCAAAGGTAGTCTCTTCTGGGGGCCAAAGTTCCCAGCCCTGTGGCTTCGTGGCAGGAAAATTTCCTAACTTCTTAGAAGGGCCATAAATCAAAGTGTGGTCAAAGTTGGGCTGATAAACACTGCATGAAGTTCAGATTACCGATTCACTAATTTCTGTCCAGTAACTCTATATTTGATTGTTTGATCAGTCTCTGGATTCTGGCTCAGCTTTACTACCTCATCTCCCTCCTACTGCTCTGCCACCTCTCTCTGTTGCTCTGGATAAGGCTGATCACCCTTCAGACCCTTCCCAACAGTCTGAGTCTCTCAATCTGAATCTGGCTCTAGGGTGCCATATCTGCGCACTCTTTTCAATGTCCCCTTGGTTACAAAGGACCCTACTGGGGAAATGTGGGCAGAACCAGAACATCTTACACAGCCCTGGAGATCAGTGTGAGTGAAGGTTCATGGCCCATATGCACTGCAGCTTCAACCTCCCTATAAAGTGGCTCACCAGCTCATCAGACTTTGCTCTAATATAGAAAATTCTCCAGGCTCACTTTACCACTGCATATAGATAACGAGGTTATCTTCACTGAATTAATGCCAGGTGGAGTTTGGTGTGTGTATTTGAAATTTTCTTTAAAACTTCAAATTCTAAAAAAGTTAAATAAAAAATTTCTTTATTTTAACTATTTTAAAGGCATTTTTAAAATCCTGGTGTATTTCAAATATAAAAACAAATATAACATTTTTTTTTATTTTTGGGTCACACCCGGCAGTGCTCAGGGGTTACTCCTGGCTCCATGCTCAGAAATTGCTCCTGGCAGGCACGGGGGACCACATGGGGCACCGGGATTCGAACTGATGACCTTTTGCATGAAAGGCAAACGCCTTACCTCCATGCTATCTCCCGGGCCCCCAAATATAACATTTTTATATAATAAAAATATAAATATTTTTCAAATATTAAAACAAGTAGTCAAGATAACTGGATGACATTCATCACATCACCAGGAGATACACACATCCTGCCTGAAGCAAGGATCTTCAGGAGTCAGATTTAAGGCTTTTTTAGGGAGGGGGCAGGACTTTTGGGTCATACCAGCTGTGCTCAGGACTAACTCCTGGCTCAGCATTCAGGGATCACTCCCAGTGAGGCTAAAGGAGCCATAGATGGTGCTGGGGATAGAACTGGTTGGATGTCTGAAAGGCAAGTGACTTACCCTCTGTACTGGTTTGCTAGCTTCATCCCTTTTCACCCTTCTCTTCACCTCTCTCCCTAATTAGTCAATAGCTAATACCAGACAATGCTCCATAACCTATAAATATTTCAGTGTACATCTAAATGATCAGAATCTGAAAAAATTTTTTAGAATCTAAACATTTAATAGAAGTCTTCCTATATTGGTAATGTAAAACAATATTGTTAGTGCAAAAAATTTCCCAATGATCTCATGTGCCTTGGCTGGTTTTAGTTAATTTTGTTTCTATACCTCATTTGTTCAAGTTGGGATTCAAATAAAAGCCACCTGGTACAATTAATTGCTATGTTTCTTGAATGCCTTTCTGATTCCCTGTCTGTATCTTTTATTGTTGCTGTTGTTTCCCTTCCTTGTAATTTATCTGTTGAATTAGTAGATTGCTTGCCCTGTGTTTTTTTCACCAAAGGAGAATCTGGGGTTTGTTGAATGCATCTCTGAAGCATCCTTTAACAAGTCCCTGCATTCAGGCTTCACCAGTTTCATTTCTTCATAGAAGGACTCACATAGGAAGTATATGAGGTCTGGAGGCCTCTCAGTTTTGTGTCCTCTGTCAGTGGAGAAAGGGCCCATGACACTGCACGCAGAGAACCAGTCAGTTCCTCTGCTATCGCTATAACTCAAAGCTTTCCTGTTCCACATTTTTTCCCTCTTTTCTAATCTCTTTTCTTGGGCACGACTAGTTGGAGGGACCTGGATGCCAGGTACATCTCAAAGAGATGAAATTCCTAATGAAGGCACTCCTCCAGCATAAGAGTTGTTCACAAGATGGCGGTCAGCCACAAAAATGATAGATGCCCTCTGGATTATTTCCAAATGTTAACAGTGATTGATTAGTCATGTTAGTGTCTCTTGTGGGAGTCTGTAGAAGTGGGAAAAGAAACCCACTGGACCCAGACAATGAGTTAGTAGGAGACTTTCCAACTGTGACATGATTTCCTCATAAAGGTCACAGAGAAACAGTAATGAGACAAAGTCAAGTTCGATGTCCATCTTTCAATTGTTGAAGGGTTTGATTTAGTTTCCTTGAGGGAAAACATCCCTGGTTGATTTGCCTGGGGTTGTCTCATGGGAACAGTTTCATGTGTCCAGAATGCCGTTTCAGCTGTCTATACGTCCCACCTGCAATCACTCACTCCATCAGGATAAGTGGGACTATCAGGGATTTGCCTAAATTCACCCCAAAGGTCCTCTTGGGGCATCTCAGAGTGAGAAAGGGCCCCAGAGTTATGCTAGGGTAACTCTTCTCTGAGTCCCTGCTGCGTCCCTCTGACACCATCCTCTTTTATGACTTTGCTCTTGTTTAAACATCTTCTTGCTATTTGGTAAATTCTTTTCCTAGCCCATCACCCAGGCTCCTTGGGATCGAGGTCTGAGTCAGACTGTTCACTTCAGAATTGCGCTTAAACTCTTTCAAGTGCACCTCAAATTCACAAATTCAATCAGTCTTGAAATGTTCCTAATGAGTATTAGTACAAATAATGATATTACATTACATTCTTAACACTTTTTGTTGTAAGGGCTGGAGCGGTGGCACAACAGTATGGTGTTTTCCTTGCATGCGACTAACCTAGGGAAGGACCGTGGTTCAAAACCCCAGCATCCCCTATGATGCCCCAAGCCAGGAGCAATTTCTGAGTGCATAGCCAGGAGTAATCCTTGAGCATCAGAGGGTGTGGCCCAAAAACCAAGACCAAAAAAAATAATTTGTGTTGTAAACTTTTGCTTGTTTGTTTCAGGGCTAAACCTGGGTGCACAGGGCTTATTCCTGACTCTGTAAACAGGGATCATTCTGATGGTGCTCATGGATAATTCCTAAAGAAGTTCAAAGGATCTTACATGGTGCCAGGGGTCAAACTTTGGCCAACTTCATGCAAGACAAGTGCTTTGTCCAATGTACTTTCTGCAGCCCCAAACTACTTGCTTTAATGGAGTGTTTAAGCTACAACTTGGGGGCCAGAGCAATAGCGCATGGTTGAGCATTTGCCTTGCACACGGCTGACCTGGGACAGACCTGGGTTCAATCCCTGGTATCCTATACAGTCCCCTAAACCAGGGACAATTTCTGAGCGCATTGCCAGGAGTAACCCTTGAGCATCACCAGGTGTGGCCCAAAAACCAAAAGAAAAACCAACAACAAAACCCCTACAACTTTGGTCATTGTGGTCTGGTATTTCTTGATCTAGTAGCATTTCCAAAGGGGAAAGTGGCAATAACCTTTGAGAGGATAGAACTTCAATGAAGCAAAAATGCCATGGGTTATGGAAAGGGTGAGAGGTTTGGTGAGACTCTAAAGGGGACTGGGAAGCTCATCAGTGCTCCAATTCTTCTCAGAAAGATTTTTTTGCCAAATGAACATCCATTCCTGTCCCTGTCTCTTCTCTCCCATATCCCAGAGACAAGTCATTTCTGCACTGGAGATAAATGGCACATTTCTTGTAGCTTATGAAGTCTGTGCTCAAGTCCCAAACTTAAAGTGGGCATGAGCTTGGGGCTGAGTGGTGGAGAATGTACCAGAAGACCAGATCTGTATGTCTGTATGATATGATTTCTAACTTTAGTTTCAATTTCTTTCGTTTTTTTTTCCCTTTGGGGGGGGGTCACACCAGGTGGTGCTCAGGGGTTACTCCTGGCTCTGTTCTCAGGAATCACTCCTGGTTCACAGAACCATATGGGATGCCAGGGATCAAACCTGCATCTATCCTGAGTCTGCCATGTGCTATCACCCCTTTTTGATTGTGTTCAATTTCTTTTTTTTTTTTTTTTTTTGGTTTTTGGGTCACACCCAGCAGTGCTCAGGGGTTACTCTTGGCTCTATGCTTAGAAATAGCTCCTAGAAAGATCAAGGGACCATATGGGATGCTGGGATTGGAACCACTGTCCTTCTGCATGATAGGCAAACGCTCTACCTCCATGCTATCTCTCCGGCCCCATGTGTTCAATTTCTTGAAGAGGAGTTCTTTCCTCCAGCTGGACTTGGCTCTTTAACTGTAAATTAGATGACCATATGCTTGTAAATAAATTTGCAGGCTGTATTCTATTCCATTAGTCTGTGTACTTCCTTGCCCAATACCAGGTGGGATGATACCTGAACAAGTTTCTCACCAAGCCTGCCCAACCATTTAATTAATTCATAGTTTTTATTGGGCTGCTTTGTTTAAAGGGAAGGAAAAAAAATCCAAGAATCAGTCTCTAATAACAGGGCAGACTGAGGTGGGCAAGAGTTGGGGTTGGGCTGGGTATTTATCTCATGCAACACAAGGGTGTTGGGGGGATTCTGGCCTACGTGTCCATGCCGCTCACTGCTTGGATATGCAGGTGCCTAGGTCTCAGTGCACCTTCTTGAACACTTGCTTGCAGACCACACCCTGCACTCTCATCTCCTGAAACAGAAGCAAGTGTTTGTTAATGACCAGAGCAAGATGACACTCAGACCACCAGAAGCCAACAGCCAGAAATAACAGCCAATGGCTGAGAGTTTCCTCCCAGATCTGCTTGGAATGGACCGAGGCCTTGCACTCTAAGTGATGTGGACTGTGGCCAGGCTCTGCTGTGCCCTGTGGACAGAGCTGGCTGGGAAACAGATATGGCTCAGAGAAACCAACAGTCCCTCTGGGGTCTTTGCACACCTCTTTCTCCTGGGGCCAACAGCTTAAGGAACCTCAATCCTGAATTCAGAAATGTCTATGTGAATAATCATTCCAGACACCAAAACCCAGCCCTCAAGGGGCTCCCAAGGAGGCGGCACGGCACGTGAACTCCATGACTATCAGCGACAGTGTAAGATGCCTGGGTTTTTGTGTTTAAGTGGCACATTCTGAAATTTACATTTAAAAGCACTAGGGAGAGCTCTAAAGGCTGAAGACTGGCACAGCAAGACCCCATGGGGGTGAGGGGATGATGGAACCTTCCAGAGTGCAAACCTGAAACCTACTGATCCTTGAACTGTGAGAGATCATATATGTGCATATATTTTCTTCTAGTCACCATTTTTACCAGGAAATCAAGAACTTCGACATAGAGGGCTGATTCCACAGTGTGAATTTGGGCACTGATTCTTCTGAGTGGGTGTCGGTGCCCCTCCCCTTCCTTGCTGATGTGGCAGCTGAGGTGTTGGGGTCATTCCTGGCTCTGTGCTTGGGGGTCACTCCTGGTGATGGTGCCCAGTGTACCACGTGGTGCTGTGCATTAAGCCCAGACCTCCTTGTGTGACACATATTTAGTCCTTTTCTCCAGCGCTCTGGCTAACACCTGGTGAACACAGTCTGGAGCCCCTTAATGGTCACATCACAGAAGTCCATAGCCTCAAATCTGCCCTCTAAAATCCCCCCACTACTGAACAGAAAGAGTCCCATCAACTTCCTGTTGCCCCTCTTGTATGCAGGAGTCCCAGGAGATGATTTGGCGTCTTCAGGATTCAGCTGAGATGCCTGTGATCTTACCTGAAGTCCCTTCTCTACACCCTCCCAACCTGACACCCAGAGCCCAACCTTCACATCAGAGGGAGAAAGGGAGCTAATTCAGAGGCTGCAGGAGGGGAGGTGGAAGGCAGGGAGAGCAGGGACCCAGGTTTCCTCCTCAGATGCCAGACACTAGGGTGTTCCATGTGGACCATGAGGATGTAGGGAGGTGCTGATAGGAGTAGAGGGGTAAAGTCCTTCTCCAGACAATGGCGGGAGAGGGACGCCCTCAGCTGACAAAGGCCTCTTCTCCTCCCATCCCTATGTACTCTCAGTGGACTCCTGTCAGTACTGCTGCTTCCCAGGGCCACATGGACAGTCTCTATGTTGGCCCAGGAGGCCACTGAGTATGGAAAGTGAACATGGGGTACAGATGGTCTGTCTCCCAGCCTGAGGTTTTAGCAGATGCTCCTCCTTTCTCAGGCAACTGGGCCACCTCAGCTTTGAAAACCCATTGGCTAGTTTATAAAGCTGCTTCAGCATCTCCTAGAGGCCATGGAGAGATGGACACTCCAGAGCAGACTAAGGCAGCCAGGGGCCCCTCTAAGGGCCCCGAGACCTCAGCTGCTCCCTTCTCCCTTTCCCTTTTCCCACCAGGAACCTACCAGGTGCAGCTCGTCACCCTCAATCCACTGCGTCCAACCGCGTCCCTCCTTCTCGCCTTTCTGCACGCACTCCAGCTTGTCCCCTTCCCAGCTCACTGTGGTCTGCAGAGGAAAAAAGTGTTACTTCTGGACAGGCAGCCTGGGACCCAGCAGGGAAATTCCTTCATCTCCATGTCTGGGGGTATACAAGAAAAATTAAGGTGCCTCCTATTCCCCACTCCTCATTAGTTCTTAACAAAATGAGCAAATCAGCTTTTAATACATTCAAAATCCTTCTGAATTCTATTGAAAAGGGCATTTTTCTGGGCTGACAACTAGACTGGGAGTCACAGAGAAGCTTCTAAGGACCAAATCCAGGGCAGGTGGGATGATAACTGAACAGGTTTCTCACCAATCCTGCCCCGAACATTTAATTAATACATTCATTTTTTCACTGCTTCAGCCAATGCTTTACCTTGGGAGCAGACCCCCCTTTCATACTTTTAGCACCTTAAAGGCAGCGATGGAGGCAAACAAGGGCCATAGGGACCTCAGAGAGTTCTCCAAATTCTCAGGATGTGGGATGGGGCCCCTTTCTGTTCATCACAGATCTGGTCAGTGGCCCCGCTAGGCCTTCAAGAAGCTGAAAGTGAAGCCCATACTGAGAGCACAGACCTAGAGAGTGCAGGCACCTTCTCACGGGAGAAGGGCAGGACTTATGACACTCTGCAGATTGGCTCCAGGGACCTAGAGAAGAGAGACCTGGGAGGACAGTTCAAAGGGACCAAAGGTTGGACACAGGTGGATATCCAGGCATGGTGGTGGGTGTAGTCTCACCAGGGGACAAAAATCCATTTGGGATGCATTTTCCCATGGTCATAAGTCAGGCCTCCTCTTGGTCACTGTGGCTGATCCTCCAAGCAGGCCCATTTCCCTCTAAAGACCAGGTGCCTGCAGCGTGCTCAGAGGCCTGGATGGAAAAGAAACTGGCACCAAACTTTCGGAGAAGAAAGGCCTCAGATTTCCAGCCTGCTCAGCTGACTCATTTGGATCAAAGGCCTGAGGAAGAGGAACTGGAGAAAGTGGGATGGGAGAAACCTGGTCTCTGGCCTTCCTGTGCCTCTGAGCTTGATCACTACCGCCCTCTGCTGTTGAGACACTGCTCTGCCACAAGTCGCCCTCACCCACTCCCACATCCAGCAGATGGTGCCAGAAGTGAGGGCGAGGGGGTGCAGGCAGACTTGGGCAGCCCCAAACTAGAGAGAAGATGCAGCCTCCAAGTTAGACTATAAAGGGGTGAATGTCTCACTGAATTTCTGACATGGGACTCAGAATAAGACCACTAGGAGCTCAGCCACAAGACAGGATGCCCAGGGGTACTTTGTTTGGTCTTAGGAGTGTGAAGGGCAGTCACAGGAGGGGTTGGGGGCAGGAAACTGGTCAGTCCTGAGCAGTAGGAACTCTGGCTTCCTTATCAGTCCATGTCTCTTCCGGTGTTTATCCCTGTACGTCTGTTCCACATTCCAAGGACTGCAGACTTGAACCACCAGCGAAAATGGCAACACTCAGTTATGCTACAGCAGTGGTTCTCAAATAGTGGAGCACGCCCCCCACGGGAGGCTCGAGGCTCCATAAAAGGGGGCATGTTTGACCCCAGCAAACACTGTCATAACAAGCTAAGCCCCATGTTTATGTCTCTGTGTGTCTCTGGAGCTGAGTTGCTGTGGTCTGCTTCAAACCCCGCTTCGAAAAGCTATGCATTGCAAAACGTACTTTTTGTAGCCATTAATGCAGACATCACCTCTGATTTTAAAAAATCAGCTCAAATTATTTTATATATTTTAGTTTTTCCGGTAAAGTTTTTTTTAAATAAAGATACTATTTATAGTCATTCGGGTAGGGCACAAAAATGTTTTCTTCTTCCTAGGGGGGCATGACAGAAAATAATTGAGAAGCACTGTGCTACAGGCATTTGTCCTCCCCAAATCCTCTCCCCTTCAGCCAATTCATATGCAGATGAGAAGTGCAGAATACCTGAATACCAGAGGGCCTGATGTAATTACACCTAGCCTAAGATATTAAAAAAAAAATCACTATAGATGTATTCTACATATATTTCTGCTTAAAAATCATGATTGCATGCTTTAGCATAGAATCTTTAGCTCCCTCACTAAAGAAAAACAATTTTCCACTCCAACCAATACTCCAACCAATATTCTTCTCCATCAGCATTCTTTCACCTGTTACATGTTTAGCGAATGCTGCATTCTTTGTGGGAACTGTTTTCAAAAGATTTTTTGAAAATCTGAAAAGGCCACAGCAGAGCAGCAGAGGGCAGGGTGATAGGGCCAGGAAGACAGATCAACTGGTCACATGGCCTGAGATAACAGAAGGATGGTAGGCTATTGGGGTTTCCGGAGGGAGGACCAGACCTGAAATGCAGAAGACAGAGCAGGAAAGTCGCCTACAGGCTACCAGGGCTCAGAGCTCAACTATATACTGTTTTTCTGCTGCTCCAGGCTAGATACTACTAATACCTTTGTTTTCAGCTGATGATTTGGAAAGAGGACAGAATGGGCCTCCCTGCCTTCATCTGGCTGAAGGCCATGCAGGATTGACTCTTGAGCTGGCACTTGGAAGCAAGGTGGTGTGTACTCCCTTGAAATTTAAGCAGCAGGAGCTCTTCTAGAGTATCCCTCTGCCCCCACGAATGCTGTGAACAGTGGCTCCACTGTAGTGAAGCAGAGCCTTTCTGCTCCCACACTTGTTTTGGGTGCTCCAGGAATTTGGGGGTTTTTTATTGGGAGGTGTTTCTCTCAAACTCAGGAAGCCAGAAACCATGTCCTGTGATTATCAAGGCAGATGGTTCAAGGCTCAGGTCAACCTGAGCCAAACCTGTTGGTTTGGGGGACTAAGTGGAGTCACTGATTGAACCAGGATCAGTTACATGCCAGGCAAGTGCCTTAACTCTTGTACTCTATCCCTACTCCCATGGGGTTTCCTTTATTAATCTGTGTCCTGGGAATATCAGCAGCGACCTTCCCAAGAACCAGCATCTGGAGCACAGATAGGGGACGAGGACACAGGAAGGATTTGAGCAGGAAGGCAAAGGAACTGCTCACATACAGCTTCCCTCAACTCCAGGTCTTCTTGGTGCCCTCCTGCAACCTTGGGCTGGGGATCATTCCACCCAGTTCCCCAAAGTTTGATGGTGGCATATCAAGGAAGAGACTACTCCAGACATAGCTTGGGTGACAGGGAAAGGTAGGTACTTATGAGGGTACTGATGTGAGTCCTGAGCTAGGCAGTACTGACTCTACCAGCTCCAGAACTCTGCCTTAGATGTTAATCTCAGCAGTTTCCAGGACCTGGAAGATCAACCAGGTTTTCATCTTGCAGGTGGTAACCCTGTCTCCCACATGTGCAGGCAGCCGGGGTGCAGGGCAGCCAGCTAAAATGCAAACCTGATCTAACTTTTCCACTAAAAGCAAAGAGCCTGGGCATTCTGACCTTGTCAGAGGCTTTTCCAGGGAGACATGCAGCAGAGAATGGGTGAGGATAGCGCTGTACTCTTTTGACAAGGTGCTGTCACTCCAAAAGCCATTAGCCAGCTCCCCTGGCCACTTATAAAATCCTGGCTGTCACCTCTGATGGGCACCAGTGACACGGAAACACTCCCACCCCCACCACAGCAAAAACCCCTTAGAAGACCCAAGGCTCAATGCTGGGAGCAATGAATGGCCCCACCAAATACAGCAGTCTCCCAGCGGGTACCTGGCATAAACCCCAAGATGAGGGGCACAGAGTTGATGCAAGACTGTGTCGTCCATGCAGGCTCCCACGCACTCCAAACCATAGTGTCAGGCTCCAGGAGACCCAGACTAAGGTCCCTCCACAATGGCCACACTTGTGGGTGCCCCTGATAGGGACCATTCCCAACAAGCTGGGGCTGAAGTTCTGCTCTTTGCTGGGCCACACCAGAGGTGACCCAAGTTGGTGCCAAAGTCAAAGTGAACTTGACTTTCTATTTTTTTTTTTTTGCCTCCCAGAGACCCCAGGTTGTGAGGTGGCCAGGATTAGCTCACACATGGTTCACTGAAGATTGAACTCAGTATGGGGGGCTTCCCAAGCCCTTACTGTCAGGATGGTCTCCATGCTTACAGATAGCACTGGCGTCTGAATTCACAATTTTACCCACCAAATCACCTTCAGGGCTCATACAAGCCAGTGTTTTTGAATGTAAGGTGAGGTCCAGAGAGGCTGATACCTGGATGCTGCCTGCACACAGGTGGAACCACAGAAGAGGCAGGCAGGGCCTTTCTCCAGGAGTATGGTCTTAAAGTGCCCACACTCTAGTGCCTGTTAGTTGCATGACCAGATGGGATGACTGGGGATGAGGTGGAGACACATCCGGGGCCCTGGCTGTGAAGGTTCCAAGGACCCCCAGTGCACCCCCAGCTATAGAATGGATTCAAATCCAGCTTCACAATCCAAGGTACAGTCCAAAGAAGCATGAGCTAAGGGGCCTGGGGAGAGGATTGGAGAGGGGACTGTGGATTAAAGTGGAGATATCCAAGGTGTGGCAGCACTGCACTCAGATGACAGCAATGCTAGTTCTACTGTTGTACCAATAAAAGACCCAGGCAGAGCAAGAGAAAGAGATGGGGCATTTGCCTTGCCTGCAGCCAGTCTGAGTTTGATCCCTGCACTTCAAATGGTCTCTTGAGTCATGATTTCTGAGCGTGATTTCTGAGCAGAGCCAGGAGTCAGCCCTGAGCACTGCCATAAGGTCAAATAAATAAATAAATCATTAAAAAAAGACTTTAAAACAAAACAAAGAATTTCAAAACCCAAATCCAGCTTAAGTAAACATAAATCAGCTTAAATAATCAGTCTAGGCTCCCCGGAAATATTTGAATTAGGTTCTTTCCCTTTGGGAAGTCTGTAAGCCCGGCTGGCTCAGCTCTGTCCTTCTGAGAACTCTCATGGGGGGCTGGCAGTGATGTGAAACCAGCAAGGGATGGGGAGCATTGACTGTAAAAGCAGATTCAAATGAAAATGAACAAGGTTGTAAAATGTGAATGAGCAATTCGAGACCTAAAAGCTGCTAAAAGCAACATCAGGAGCTAGTAAAGACAACATGCCCACAGAAGTCGTTCTCAAGCATGGTCCAGAACCCAGTCTTAGCACAGACTCACCAACACAATGTCAGGACTTATGTTGATTTGTCCTGTTTCAAATTCTTCAGACATTCCCAAAAGGCAAGGATCCATTTTAAAATCAGAACAAGAACCTTGGGTAACTAAAGGTTCCAAACTGAGGGGGTCAAAAAAGTCATGGAACCCGCTGTAATTTCAGGAGCCCTGCTCTGAGGGGCTCACAAGAGAGCACAGCCCATAGAAAAGGCAGATACCTGAATTGACATCAGCAACAACTAAGTTTAGTGCTGGGGCCCAGGATAAGACCGGGAAGGGAAGGGAAGGGCTCCTGATGAAGGTGACAAGGTCATTGTTGTCCTGGATGTCATTATCATTGTTCTCACAGCACACCTTGTGCAAAGCAGACCTTGAATCAGCCTTGATTCAGCTGTTTGTTACACTGCAGGTGTGGTCTCTTCCCTATTTCAGAGATGGAGATAGAGGCTTTAAGGCTGACAGACTGGGAGCCCTGTCCACATACCCAGCAGAGAGATTTCACAAGCAGCCATGCTTGTGCTTTATGGGATCTGTTCCCTGATTCAAGCAGACTTTTAGAAAGAGTTTAGTGTGAAAAGACAGTTGACAGGGGGCACCAGGTCAACACCCGGAAGAAGTGAGAGGACCCTCTCCAAAGGCTCACAGAGTATTGGAGGAGAGGCTCAGAAACTCTCGCATAGGTTCAAGAGACAGAACAGAGGGGAGGGTGCTTGCCTTGCACACGGCCAACCAGGGTTCTATCCTGGATCCCGTATGGTTCCTGTTAGGACTTCAATTCTGAACGTGTGACACCATTTTGTAAAGGCCACATGGCTGGCTTCTTCTCAGGTTATGAGCAAGGAGAGATGCCACATGGTGTAAGCCACATGTTAGGTCTTCACAAGCCTATATCCATAGTCCCTGCCCCAAGCTACTTGACCATATCAGGTTGCCTATCAGGGAAGGAGAAGGGAGCAGTAAGAAGATACCCCTAGACAAGAGTCAATCATTTTAAGAATTATCAGAACGCTGGAACCTCCCTATATCCCTTCCCTGTATAATCTTCCTCATGACCTTGGGCAGTGCACATCTCCTTCAGGGGATGGCCCTGGCTGGCCAGAGTGGGGGTCTTGTTGGCAGACGGATTAAAGTATTAAACTTTATTCCAGTTATGTGGTCTCGTCCTTCTACTCTGGAAACCCACATTTGGGCGCTTTGCCAGGCTAGAACTGACATGACCAGTCACCAATAAGGCTTCCCAGGTACCATAAATATACCAAGACACCCTTGAGGTATGTAAAGGTCTATGAAATGGAGCTCTGGGTGGTGGTGGGGGTGGGGGGGAGTCCTAGAGGGAGAAACCAGATGAGGTACTACTCCATGGGTTTGAGTTCCACTAGGGAAAGTGTTTGTGTCACTGCCGGGGGTTGTATGTGGGGTCTTAATCCCACTAGGGAATCTCATGGATTTGAATCCTACCAGGAGTTTCAGTGTCTGGCACCCACTTTTGTCTGTGGTTCTGTCTTCTGTGTTTTCTCTGGTCACAACTGGGGGGCACCCACGTGGGTTCAAGTCCCACTAAGTAACGCATGGGTTTGAGTCCCACTCGGGAATGTATTGGCGTCACTGCCCAGAGTGTTCCAGTGTGTCTGGCGCCATTGTGATATGTGAGTTTGGGTATATCATGGTTCCTTGTGGGTTTAACTCCCACTGAGAGTTCTAGTCACTGTGTTTTTGTCTGTGGTTCTGTGCTTTCTTTGTCTGTCTAATCTGAACATGGAGGGAAACTCTAGGAAGAATGCCATTCCTCCTTAGGTCAGAACATAAGCTGGCCTTGCTCTTATAGGAATAAGGCAGGGGCAGCAGGGGCCATAAATCCCAGATTTCTCAATGGCCATCGGGATAAATTTGTCCTGAAGAATATCTGGACTTTGCAACCACCCAGCTGTTTTCCTGCCATGATTTAGTTGAGGCCAGAGGCAGATGAATTTATCTACATGTGGATAGAGAAAGGGATCATGGAAGCTATTGCCTGGCTGGGAAAAAAAA
>PVKC010022003.1:0-17890 GCA_004027635.1 Crocidura indochinensis
TCCCCAGGGTAAATGCTAATCTCATCTGATGGCCAGGCCCACCCGCTACTCAGAGGGGGTCTGTGCAGGTTAATTAGAGGGATTTGAGGAGAGGTAAGGCAGGAGCTCGAGGAGGAGGAAGAGAAGAGGTAGAGATGATAGACAGAATAGAATCAGGAGCAGAAAAGGGGCTGTTTAGCATAGAAACCAAACATGGTGACTTTGGGACATTGATCAATGGGAATGTTGCACTGGTGAAGGGGGGTGTTCTTTACATGACTGAAACCCAACCACAATCATGATTGTAATCAAAGTGTTTAAATAAAGATATTAAAAAAACTTGCCTCGGGCCAGAGAGATAGCATGGAGGTAAGCGTTTGCCTTTCATGCAGAAGGTCATAGGTCAAATCCCGGTGTCCCATATGGTCCCCCGTGCTTGCTAGGAGCAATTTCTGAACACAGCCGGGTGTGGCCCAAAAACCAAAAAAAAAAAAAACTTGCCTCCTAAATATTCATGACTGCTGTGGGTCATTTCTTTGCTGCTATTCTGAACTATCAGACCTGCCAGGCCAAAAAAGCTAGAGGCACCAGGCAGGCCAAGAAAGAATCCCCATTCATCCATGAAATACCAAAGACTCTATAATTAATATTTAATTCAACAAAATGGTGCCCTTACATGGATTTGAAATCTAGACCTCGAGATGGTGAGATTCCTGGTCTTGTGTTTAATTTTGGCTCTTTTCAATTGAAATGAGACTGGAGAGACCACAAGCATGGGTCATGTAGTGCCTTTTCTAAACATGGTGGTGTCCCCTATGAAGGAGGGGAGCTGAAATCTTGGAACAGCCCCCTCAGAGGCCTAGGATCGATTTTTCTGCAAAAAGTCTTTTTTCCCAAGGACTTTGGTCTTCAAATTTGCAGAGACTAATAGAGACCATTTGGAAAACCAGAAAGAAAAGACGTTATTGATAGCAAATTGACATATCAATGATGTCCTTTGGTCCCCAAGCAAAGATTCTGTCTTTGGAACCAACCGACTTTCAGGCTAAGATGACCTTAATTAAGTGCTTTTAACTTCCAGAAGGCAGCAGCAACCAACCACTTTCTCAATGAGATGCACCAGAAAGCTCCATCCCTTTGGACAGGCAAGCGGGGTGCTCTGAGGCTCTGGTCCTCAGGACTCTGGGTACATAGGCAGGCAGTGGAAAGGTGTATGCGGATCCAGCCTGGTACTGACTGCAGGGTCCACCAACGAGCCTGCTCACCCTAGTCACCCACAGCTTAATGATGTCTGACCAAACTTGGTGATGGTGAAATAAAATATTATAGAAGAGAAAACAGTGAAGCCCAACTAAAAAGTTGGTTTTTATACATCCTGCATTTTACTATTTCAGGTTATTAATAAATTCATTGTATTATTGTCTTGCTGGTTTAAAATGTGTTTTATAGTTTTCCTTTTTGTTTTTTTTTTTGTTTTTTTTTTTTTGTTTTGGGGTCACACCCGGCAGTGCTCAGGGGTTATTCCTGGATCCATGCTCAGAAATTGCTCCTGGCAGGCACGGGGGACCATATGGGGCACCGGGATTCGAACCGATGACCTTTTGCATGAAAGGCAAGCGCCTTACCTCCATGCTATCTCCCAGGCCCCTATAGTTTTTCTTAATTAATACTCCTAACTGCATAATGTATATTGTATATTTTAATGTAGCACCCAGCTTTCAAACTGTATTTTCTGTATAAATGTTCTTGTCATTTTGTTTAGGGAAGGTTTATGAAAGGAACTGAGGATATTCCAGTATAAAAATGCTTAGTAAAATAGCATTAATAATTTTAAGCTAAAAATGTATTTTGAAGAAAAGTTCTGTTTATGGGAAAGGCTAATATTTTAATTTTACATCTTGGACTTTAAGTTTTGGGGAATATTAGGGTTCCTGCCTTTGCCTGGTGGAAGTCAGGAAAAACAAAGGATAACTTTTCTTTTGTTTTTTTAAGGAAGAGGCAGATGTTACCCCTTCACAGGCCAAATGTTAATTTACCTGATGGCCAGGCCCACCCAGTTCTAATTAGAGGGATCTGGAAGAGGGGTAAGGCAGAAGACTCAGGAGAAGGATCCAGGAGGGTATGAGATGATAGATACAGAATAGATGCAGGAGCAGGTAAGAGTCTGCTTAATTTAGAAGCCAAACATGGTGGCTAGGGCCTTGTAATAAAGCCTTGTCTCCTAAAACTTCATGACAGCTTTGAATCATTTTCTCGCCATTATCCTGAATCGTCAGACACGCCAGGCCAAAGAAACTGCAAAGGCCAGGCAGGCTAAGAAAGACTACCCAATCCATTCATGCCCACCAAAACCCTATAATTAAAATCTTTGTGTGTGTGTGTGTGTGTGTGTGTGTGTGTGTGTGTTTTAGGCACACTTGGTAGATCTCAGTTGTTATTCTTGAATATGTGCTAAGAAATCAATCCTGATAGGCTCAAGGTTACTATAGGATGCTGAGGATAGAATCTGGACCGGCCACATGCAAGGCAAATGCCCTCCACTGTGTACTATGACTCAGGCCACACAAGCCACAACTTCTACCTGGGAAATCTGCTGAAAGTTCTGAGGTGCAGGAGCTTGTCTGGTGAGTGACACTGTGCCCAGGCCTTACCATTCGTCTGTTCTTCGACCCACTTATTGATCACCCCCCTGGCCTCTTCTGATGCGTGCTGGAAGTTCACCTTGGCCAGCTTAACTCCAAACACTTGGTAAGTCGAATCTAAGAACTCCTGTTTCACAAAAGAGAAAAAGAAATGTCCTGAATAAATGAAATAACATTAACAGGCTGCTTTCTAGATTATTTAAAAAAAAAAAGAAAATTGCTTTTAGTGGCATAAATTAAAATGTCAACAAAATTATCTAGGTCTTATTTATTGGATCTAACACACACATGCATACACTCATACTGACTCCCACACATGTTCCTACCTAGGGTTTATCTTAAGTACATACATTCCCAGATTTCCAGATCAATTCTTCCCTAAACTTTACATAATATTTTCATCAACACCCAAACATTGCTGTACTTGTGGGGAACAAGGGATTCACTGTTGCTTATGGAGCATGAACTTCACTTGATCTCCCCACCCAGATTCATGGATTGAAACCCCTTTAATTATCTGGAAATCTGGCTAATGAGTTTTCAAGAAACATAAAAATTTTATCTGTAGCTTGAGTGTGCAGGCCATGCTTTGCACTTTCTATTGAGTTATAAAATATGGCTTTAATACTCACGGGGAGGAACTTGTAGGTCTTTTCCCCATATAGCCTGTTGGCATATTTCAGAAAGCTGTAAGCTCCATCTTTATTGGTATTGAAGTTCAGGGTCTGGAATCTCTGTTGAATATCTATCACCTTGTCGAAATGAAGAGTCTAAAAGTAGGAAAATATTATTTCTGGACCCATTTATTTTATTTTGTTTATCTAATTTTTGGCTTAGGGCCAACCAATAGAGCTCAGGGTTACACCTAACTCTGCACTGAGGAATTACTCCTGGCAGGCTTGAGGTACCCTATTGGATACCAGGGATTGAACCTGGGTCAACCACTTGCAGGGCAAATGCCCGGCCTACTTGTGCTATGTCTCCAGCCATTAAACTTGTTTATTTTTTATTAAGATATGATGCTTTAAATAAAAGATATTTAAATAAAAAAGATATCTTGCATTGGCTTTCATAAAAATATATGTAGGGGTGATTTCCAGTTAAAAATTATTAATTGTGTTTGTTTATTTGAGGAACAGACATGGTCGTACTCAGTTTTTACCCCCAGCTTTATGCTCAGGAATCCCATCTGTGAGTCCTCAGGGATGATATGGGTTATCAGGAAATGAACATGGTTTAGTCACATTAAAGATAAGCACTTTACCCACTGAACTCCCTCTACTATTCCCAAATGAAATTATTTTTCAAGAAAAGAAATGATAGAAATATATATTATATAGTTTAATAAAATTCTTATTTAGACATGAAGGGAAAATTTTGCTCTATATTTGTTATAATTGTATTTCACAATTATTTGAATAAGTTATCAAAATATTTTATTCACATTTAATAATTAACAATAATGAAGTCAAAATATTTAAACAAGTCTGTATTTCTTCCCCCCAAAGAGAAATATAAATGAGCAGATTCTCATTTATATTCTCCTGCTATCGAATACAATTTGGTTAAAGTTTCTCAGATGTGAGTCATCAAAATAAGAATCATGATTAATGCAGGTGTTCAAGAATTTACAAAGAGACGACTGGCTTTTAAGACAGATGGGCATAGAAACTCACTTATGGGAAAACAGCTCCTTTTACCTCAGCATGTGGATAAAGTTTAAATTTTCTGAGAATCAATTCCAAACCAAGAAGTTAATTCAGATGTTACCAGGCATTGTCTGTTTCTTGCTTAAGACAGGGGAAAGAAAAGTATGTTATGGTGTCTTAAGTGTTTGCATACTAGCTAAAATTGAGCTGTTGCAATGTGAGAAACAGGCTAAAAGCTGTGATATTTGGGGGTTGGAATGATAGCACAGCAGTAGGGCATTTGCCTTGCACGCAACTGACCCAGGACAAAACTGGGTTCAATTCCCGGCATCCCATATGGTCCGCCAAGCCAGGAGCAATTTGTGAGCACATAGCCAGGAGTAAATCCTGAGTATTACTGGGTGTGGTCCCCAAACCAAAAACAAAAATACAAAAAGCTGTGATTTTGTGCATGTGATAATGGGCATAAAATTATATTAAAAGGGAGGTATTGAAAAATTGGTATTGTTTTTTATCAGAGTGAAGGAGGGCTAGATTTCCCATGTGGCACAGAAGTAGAATCTATTTTGTGACAGGAACCAGCTCATGACCAGGAGCTCAGCACAGAGCTAGCAATGAGTCCTTAGATAACACTTGGGAGAGAGCCCTGAGCAGTCAGTCAAAACCCAGAGCATAGAGCCAGGAGTGATTCTCTGAGTACAGAAGAGGGTTTGAGCCCAGAGCCAGGAGAGAAAAACCAAGAACAGTCAGGACCCAAGGAAGCTAAGTCCCATAAATGCTATCCTCTTCCTATGAAACTATCTGGCTTCATGACCCAGGGTGGCCTACCAAGGCCCAAAGCTGGGTGCTGGGTAAAAGCACTGGACAAAGAAATGGCCAAAGACCTTGGGACCCAAAATAGTATCTGGGCCTCCCTCCAGGGACAGTCTCTCTGTCACCTCCCAGTGCAAAGGCAGGTACAA
Source organism: Crocidura indochinensis (assembly GCA_004027635.1). NCBI lineage: Eukaryota > Metazoa > Chordata > Mammalia > Eulipotyphla > Soricidae > Crocidura > Crocidura indochinensis. The sequence continues at coordinate 5,233 of PVKC010022003.1, forward strand.
CCATCACATGCAAAGAAAGACCTGAAAATCCCAGCCCTAGAGAAGGTTCTGGATTCTGAAACTGCCCCAGATTTGTCCTGTGCAGATGTGGTCCCAGGGGCTGATGCTGCCCTCACTTTCTGCCTCACCCCTCATGAGGCCAGCCAGTGTCCAGGGCCAGTCTTGGCATGGAAAAACCCCATCTGGCTACCCTCAAACCTTCTGTGAGCAGAGTAGACTTGGCCTTCCGGTGTCTGGTGTCTGACCTTGGCCATCTGTGTCTGGGTGCTGCCCCGTGTGCCCAGAAAGACCATGGCCAGCGCTGACAACAAGCTGGCGGGTGAGAAGAACAGGTTGGCCGTTGGGTCCTCTTGGCTCAATTCACTGTACAGCTTCACTGCGAAGGCTGTGTTGGCATAGTGCATGGGGTCCATGGTTGCCAGCCTGGGGACAAAAGAACAAGCTGCCCACCCCACTAAAAAGGGCAAAGGATCCCAACTCACTTCTCCAGTCCGATTTTAACATAGCTACATAGGCTGGTTTCTATGTGGAGAGAAGGGATCCCTATGCCATGGAGGAGAGGTAAACCAGCACTGCCCAGTGGTTTCTGGACAGCTGGACCAACCCTCCTATGCAGAGTCCTGTGATATCCCATCAAGTATCTGTATGCTTTCCTCAGCCTCAATTTCCCAGAGACAACAGGGTGGGTGTCCCTGTCATGGAGGCTGAACTTTGAGGGTCTAGTTCTGACTCCAAGGCCTCTTTGCACCTGCTGTAACTTCTGCAGTCACACACTGGCCAGAGCTCAGACTCCAAGCTGGCCCCTTGGAGAGAAATTCCTGTTAAGGATAACAACCAGCACTATCCAGCTAGCTAGCAGCAGAGACATTCAGCTTGGCTTAGATACCCAGGGGATCCTGATCTCCAAAATATTGTGCAGGGGCACTTGGCATAGAGTAGACCCAGAACTGAGCTCTGGTGCTTTGTGCCACACAATGGCATATTCATAACCTCCAGGCTGTGCACAAGGCAATGCAGAGGAGGAAGAGGACCACTGGGACCTTGCTATATCCCATCCCACCCTTTCCAGTGCCCCAATCCTGGGCCTTATCCTACCTGCTCTCCAGATCTCTGTTGTTGTGTGAAGTCTGAGAGCTCTGAGTCCTTGTTATAAGTGCAGACAGGAACAAGGGAGGGCCAGAACTGGGCCAACACCCCCCCCGGACTTCCTGCATTGTCCTGGTGTCATAGCAGGTTATGGTGAAGGGAGATAGCCCCAGGGACACCCAGCTTCCTGCACACCCTCTTCTTTTCTCCCTCTCTGAGCCTGTGGGGGGACCCAGGTCCAGGCATTCTACTTGCATCTCCCACATTTCCAATCTGGGAACTCTCTCTTCTATTACCTTGGGGTGACTCAGACAGTCACTTACTCATCTTCATGGGGGCAATCAGGTTTTTATTTTTTCCAATATTATTCTTTATTTGGGGAGTCAACCCAGCAGAGCTCAGGGGCGACTCCTGGCTCTATGCACAGAAATCACTCCTGGAAGGCTTGGGGGACCATATGGGATGCAGGGATTCTAACAACTGTCCTTCTGTATGCAATGCAAATGCCCTACCTTCATGCTATCTCTTTAGTCCCCACCAATTGTATTCTTATTTTTAATTTATATTTTCGGTTTGGCTCAAAACCCAGCAGTGCTCAGAACTCACTCCTGGCTCTGTACTCGAGAAACATTCTTGGTGGTGCTTAAGGGACCCATGGAATACCAGAGATTATACCTGAGTTGGCAGTGTGCCAGGCAATTGCCCTCTCCTGTGTGCTATGCTTTGGTCTCTAAATGTATTCTCTGCTATAAATGTTTATGCAGTTTTTGTGGTGATGGTAGATAACTCATGGGAACAGGGGCAATTTGAGGACTACGTCAAACAGAATTAATTACAAACCAACCAGGGCCTTGTCACTGTTCCTAGAGGACCCTTCAACTCTCCTTGCCACTTCCAGATCAGAACTCACATCTGAGAATGTATTTCTGACCCTCCTCACCAAAACACAGTCTGCTCAGTTCCCCTCTGCAATGAGAATGTGCAATGGCCACAGCTGAATCACAAAGGCAGAAGTGATTTTAACTTTTTTTGTTTATGTGGGGATACACATGCTTACTCAGGGGTCACTTCTGCCTCTGCACTCAGGAATCATTCCTGGAGGGACTCAGGGAATTATATGGGATGCTAGGGATTAAAACCCCATCATCCAAGATCACAAGATCATTGCTCTCCCCACAGTAATATGACTCTGGCTCAAGGACATTATTTATTTTTTGTGGAGCTGGTTGCTTTTTTATATACCAGTACGTGAAATTTGCCCTGAATTTTCAATGTAAATTTGCAGTAGTTGAGAATACCAGATAATTCTGCTCCCCAAACTCTCTCCTCTTCTCTGCTTCTTTGCACATTTTCATGTGGAAAGGAGTTTGTTTGTTTTAGGCCATCCCTGTTGTGCTTAGCACTTTACTCCTGATTCTGCTCAAGGATCATTCCTTGCAGGCCCCAAGAAACCCTCTATGGTGCAAGGGATTAAACCCAGGTCAACCCATGCAAGGCCACTGCCTTACCCAGTTTCCTGTCTCTCTACCCATCCTCAAAGCCCCTTAAGTTTCACACTTATATTTAACATGGAAATGAATAGCCAGAAATGGGGATGTCTATGGCTTGGACTCTGAGAACTTGTGAAGAAAAGATGCAAAGTGGAGCCCTGTCAAGTAGCATGGTCTTCCAGTTGTGCAGGGGAAAGGTGCCCAGAGAGCCTTGGCTGCTGCTTGCCAAGTGGAGGAGGGAAAAACTGGCTGAGCTCTGAGTGGTATCAGGGCTGATCACCACTGACTCCCAAGAGGGTGAGGAGCAAGTGATCTAGTCTCAAATGCGCCCTCTATCATTGTGCCCAGGAGCAGAACTGCAATAGCTGGCAGGAAGTGGGGGGGGGGCAATTGACCAGGCTTGACTGGAGGATGTGGGAGGGGCCATACCTCAGCGACCTTAGCCAACATTCCCATCTAGAGCCACACTCAAGTGATGGGACCCAGCCCCATGCCACAAGTGGGAAAACCAAGCTGAAATCTGAAGGCACTGCACTCCAAGCCAAACAAGTAAATGCAAATAAATTTGAGTAAACTAAGGAAGACTCTAACATCTGGGAATATGGAGAAAAATCCTAAGCAGTTTCCAAGTCCACCAAAACTCATAGACCTAATAGGTGGAGACCTAATAGCAGCCATGAGAAAAGAAAAGTGAGCCATAGTAAAAGAAAAGAATCACTAGCCAATGAGTACAAGAAATCCATGGATGAACAAATTAACCAACTTAAAGACCTGTTAAAGAACATGAGAGATTCCATACAAATGGAATAAAAGGAAATAAAAAAATTCCGTAGAAGGCTATAAGAGCAGAATCACACAGTTGGAGAACAACACAGAAGAACTCAAACAAAAATTGCAAATCAGAAACGACATGGAATCAAAAAGGAATTAAAAGATAAAATACTGGACAAAAAAGTCCAGTATTTACTGAACAAAGACAAAATAAATAATCTAAGAATCATAGGTATACCAAAAGGGAAGGAAATAGGGAAAGGGGAAGAATAAATAGTCAGGGAAATAATAGAGGAAAAAATTTCCACCCATTAGAAAGAGGCTTTGGTACAAATCCAGGAATTGAAAAGAGTCCTAATGAAATAGACCTTAATAAATCAACACCTAGACATATAGTAATCCAAATGGCAAAAAAATAAGAAAAAGAAAAAAAGAAAAAAGAGAGAAAGATGAACTCCTTAAAGCAACAAGGGAGAAAAAGCCCTCATGTACAAAGGAAGGAACATTAGAATCAACCAGATGTCCTATTTGAAACAATTCAAACAAGAAGACACTGGAATGATATATTTAAATGAGTGAATGAAAGAAATTTCCAACCTAGAGATCATTACCCAGGAAAACTCTCATTCATATGGGCAGGAAGGTTAAAAGCATTCTCAAACAAAAAGGAACTCTTTATTTGCACAAACAAAACATATTCTAAATGACCTACTCAGAGATCAATTACACAATTCAAACCCCCTATTGTAACAAGAACCACCCTACACAACACAACTACACAACAGCCTTCTCTGTCAATAACTCCCTAAATGTTAACAGACTAAACTCTCCCATTAAAAGACATTAACAGAGAGCTGGATTAGAAAACATAAATTGGATTTCTGCTGCCTGCAAGAAACACGCCTACAAGTACAGGATAGGCACAGGCTCAGTATAAAAGGATGGAAATCAATTATTTAGGCCAATGGAAAACAAGATAAAGCAGGGACGGCCATTCTTATATCAGACCAAATTGCATTCAAACTCAAGAAAGTGATCAGGGATAAAGAGGGTCACAACTTAATGATCAGGGGAATACACTAAATTAAGAAGTACTAACCCTGGTTAATATGTATGCACCTTATTCAGAACCAGCAAAATATATAAGGTGATTGCTTGCAAACCTGAAGAAACACATGAAAGAAAAAATGATAATAGTAGGAGATCTCAACACTCCAGTATCACCAATGGACAGATCCACCAGACAGAAAACTAGCAAAAAATAAAAGCACTAAATAAAAATTAGAAGATCTAGGGTTAATCGACTTATATAGGGCCCTCCACCCTCAGAATGCAGAATACACATTTTTATCAAGCTCACATGGAACTTTCTCCAGAATAGACCATGCCTTAGGACATAAATATAACATGTATAAGATCAAAAATGTAAGGATCATTAGAAGCATGTTATCAGATCACTATGCAACAGAGGTCAAAATTGACTGTAAGAAGAAGCAACGGAGAAAATCAAACACCTGGAGATTAAACAGCCTGCTGCTCAACAATAGCTGAATCAAAGAGGAACTCAAGGAAGAAATAAAAAGATTCTTTGAGACCAATGATAATGAAGAGACAACTTGCCAAAATTTGTGGAACACAGCAAAAGCAGTAATTAGGAGGAAAATCATAGCAATATAGGCCTATGTCAGGAAAGACGAAATCAGTAGTTTAAAGGGTCACCTTAAAGATCTGAAATAACAGCTGTAAAGAAACTCAAACACATTCAGAAGACAAGAATAATAAAAGCCAGAGCATAAATAAACAACATAGAAACTAAGAAAATAATACAGAAAATTAATGAGACCAGGAGTTGGTTTTTCAAAAGAATAAACAAGATAGACAAAACATTGGCAAGACTCACCAAAAAAAGAAGAGGAAAAAACCCAAGTAAGTAGGATTGCAGATGAAAGCAGAGAGATTACAACAGAACCCCAAGAAATACAGCACATCATAAGTTCTTATTATGAACAACTATACTCATTTAGGCTAGAGAACCCAGAAGAAGTCGACAAATTCTTAGAAAAATCTCATCTTCCAGGACTGGATAAGGTGGATATAGAAAGCCTAAACAGGCCAATCACAAATGAGGAAATTGAATCTGTAATAAAGAAACTCCCCAAGAACAAAGGCCCAGGTCCAGATGATTTTACAGGGGAATTCTATCAAACATTCCAAGTAGAATTACTACCACTGATCCATAGACTCTTCCAAACCATTGAAAAATCAGGAATCCTTTCTAATTCCTTTTATGAGGCTAATATTACACTCATTCCCAAAGATGGAAAAGACACTGCCAGGAAAGAAAACTATAGATCAATCTCACTAATGAACATAGATGCAAAAATCCTCAACAAAATCTTAGCAAACTGAATTCATCACTACATCAAAAAATTACCATGACCAGGTGGGCTTCATACCAGGAATGCAAGGATGGTTCAACATACGCAAATCAATCAACATCATACACCACATTTGTAGAGTATCTTTGTATTTATTTTATGTATTGTATTTATTTGGTATTTAGAAATAAAGAAGCTTGGAGGGGAGGCCAAAGAAGATGGTTGGGCAGAGGCAGTTGGACAGAGGCTGTTGGACAGAGGCAGTTGGAGAGAGGGAGTTGGACAAAGGGGGTTTGGGGTAGAGAGAGAGGAGAGGGTGGAGAGACAGGGAGAAAAAGAAGAGACACAGAGAGAGTAACACACAGAGAGAGACAGAGAGAAAGAAAGAGAGAGGACAGAGGAGGAGAGGGACAGAGAAGAGAGAGAGGAGAGAGAGAATAGAAGACAGAAGGAGAGACACACAGAGACAGAGACAAAAACAGAGAGAAAGAGAGAAGGTCAAAGAGGAAAGACATGAGAGAAGAGAAGAGAGACCGAACCAGGGAGGATTAGGCTCTTTTGGCCAAACATTTTGATCCCCAAAACCTCTTTATTTGGATCATTTATTACAAACGATTATTGCCAAATTCTCCCCGACATTGGGAGTTGGTCTCTCAATTTGGGAGATATGTGGGGACCCTGGATCTATCAGCAGTTGACTCAATTTCATGACACACACATCAACAATAAGAAATACAAAAACCATATGATTATATCAATCAACTCAGAGAGGGCATTTGACAAAATCCAATATCAATTCATGTTGAAAACAGTAAACAAAATAGGACTGGAAGTAACCTTCCTCAAGATAGTTACAGCTATCTATGAAAAGCTCACAGCCAACATTATCCTTAATGGTGAAAAACAAAAAACATTTCCACTAAGGTCAGGAATTAGGCAAATCTGCCCACTCTCCCCACTTTTATTCAATATAGTATTAGAAGTCCTAGCAATACATATGGCCAGAGAAGGGAATCAAAATAATCCAAATAGGGAAAGAGAAACTCAAACTATCTCTTTTTGCAGATGGTATGCTGATTGATATGCATCTAAAACCCTAAAGAGTCCACAATAAAATTCCTAGAAACAATTAACCAATACAGCAAAGTGGCTGGATAAAAAGTCAATACACAAAAGGCAGTAGCGTTCCTCTATAATTTGCTATTTAACAAAGTAGAGGAGAAAGAGATTCAGGAGACAATCCCATTTAAAATAGTATCAAAATTAGTAAGTACCTAGGAATCAACTTTACAAGGGAAGTGAAGGACCTATATCAGGAAAACTTCAAAACAATTCAGAAAGAAATTGAAGAGGATCTAAGGAAATGGAAGAACATCCTATGCTCATGGGTAGGTAGAATCAACATAGTCAAAATTACTATCCTACCTAAACATCTATAAAGATTTAATGCAATCCCTATCCAAATTCAGACTTCTTTTTTTTGGTTTTGGGCCCACCCATTTGATGCTCAGGGGTTACTCCTGGATATAGGCTCAGAAATCACTCCTGGCTTGGGGGGATCATATGGGACGCTAGGGGATCAAACCATGGTCCGTCCTATGCTAGCGCTTGCAATGCAGACACCTTAACTCTAGCACCACTTTCCCTGTCCCCAGACATCATTTTTTAAAGACAATGAACAATCAACCATAAAATTCATCCGGAACCACTAAAGACCCAGAATAGACAAATACGTACTGAAAAACAAGAAGCTGGGTGGCATCTCTTTACCTAACCTGAAGCTATACTATAAAGCCATAGTGGTCAAAGCAGCATGGTAGTGAAACAAAGATAGAGCCTCAGACAAGTGGGTTAGAACAGAATTTCCAGAGATAAACCCCCAGATACACAGTCAACTAATATTTGACAAAACAGTCAAGAACTTGAAATGGAACAACGAAAATCTCTTCAAATAATGGTGTTAGTACAATTGGAGAACCCCCTGTAAGAAACTAGAAATTGACCCATACCTCAATTCTTATACAAAAGTCAACTCAAAATGGATTAAAGACCTTGAAATCAGAATCAAATCTATAATGTTTATTGAAGAAAATAGGCAGAACACTCAAAGACCTATATATCAAAAAAGTCCTCGGGATAGAAATCCAATGGCAAGAACTTTAGCATCAAACCTAAACAAATGGGACTGCATCAAACTAAAAAGTTTCTGCATGGCGAAAGAATCCTACTTAATGCTAGAAGACAGGTAATAGAATAGGAAAAATCTTTGCACTCAACACATCGGATAAAGGGTTGATATCTATAATATACAACGCATTTAGAAAGCTAAGCCCCAAAAGATCTAATAAAGGCATAGAAAAATGGGGAGAAGAAATGAATAGACACTTCTCCTAGGAAGACCAAAAGATGGCCATCAGACACATGAAAACATGCTCACCTTCACTCATCATTAGGGAAATCTAAATCAAGACAACAGTGAGGTACCACCTTACACCAGAGAGGATGGCTCACATCAAAAATAAAGGGAACAGGGGCTGGTTGGTGGCATGAAGTTAGGGTGTTTGCATTGCATGCAGAAGGATGGTGGTTTATGTCCCAGCATCCCATACGGTCCCCTTAGTGTGCCAGGAGCAATTTCTGAGCATAGAGCCAGGAATAACCCCTGAGCACAGTGTGTGACTCAAAACCCCAAAAGAAAACAAAGAAAACAAAAAATAATGGGAGCAACCTCTGTTGGCAGGGATGTGGATGAAAGGAACACTCATCCAATGCTGGTGGGAATGCCCTCTAGTTCAATCCCTATGGAAAACAGTCTGGAGAATGCTCAGTAACCTTAGAACTGACCCAGCAATTGCTGTCCTGGGTATCTGTCCCCAAGTCAGAAGGACATTCATCCCAAAATATGTGTGCACTACACTTTTTATCGCAGCACTCAGTACAATAGCCAAGATTTGGAACCAATCTTGATGTCCAACAACAGACGATTGGATCATGAAAATGTGGTATTTATACACAATGGAATACTACATAGCAGTTAGAAATGATAGAACCATAGACTTTGCAGCAACATGGATGGATCTACAAAATAGTATATTAAATGAAGTAAGCCAGAAGATGAAAGACAAATACAGAATGATAGCACTATTCTGAAGTACCTATAATATACACCTTATATACTTATAATACTCCATGACAAATACAATGGTTTAACAGGGAAGAAACTTCAAACACTGTAGTTATCAACATTTAATGAGGAGTATGTAGTGTCCAAAACAAGTGGAAGAGGAACAACAAAAAGTCTCAAGTACACATTATACCATAAATAAACCAGCAACAGCAGAAACAGCATAGAGAGAACAGGTATGTAATCAGCCTTTTACTACAAATAATAATGTCTTAGTGATCTTATACAGGATTATAGGTAAAGAATACAATGGGAAGTCAGTGACTGCAGCGGAAACAAATCATAACAATCTGTTATTTTTGTTTTTTTTATAATTTTTTTGTTTTTTTTCAGGCCACACCCATTTGATGCTCAGGGGTTACTCCTGGCTAAGCGCTCTGAAATTGCCCCTGGCCTGGGGGGAACATATGGGACACTGGGGGATTGAACTGTGGTCCTTCCTTGGCTAGCTCTTGCAAGGCAGACACCTTACCTATAGAGCCACCTCGCCAACCCCAACAATATGTTTTAATGCCTTAATCTTACTATATATCAAATAACCCCTCAGTTCTCTGTTCACAGTGGTTCTTGGATACAAAGGGTGGACAGCCTAAGTTGACACCTGGGTGTCCAGTCACACTAGTTACCATATTCAGTTTGCATTATGAAAATGTCTTGATAAAGCACTTTAACACATCCTTTTCTCTAAGTTTTTCACTCTATTAGGACCTAAAGCATGTGACCAGCTAGACCACTAAAGCAGGAAACTGGGACCCACGGACTTATCTTATAGGACCTACTCATCAAACTCGTTTAAACAAACTAACATTTCCTTTCTCTTTTCTTCTCTCTTCTCACTACTCCTTTCTTTCTCCCCTTTCTTCTGCTACCTTTCACTCCTCATTATCGTCAATTCAATCCATGTCAAATAAAAACCACACCGTTACTTCCCTTTAGGAAAGGAAATTCAATACATAAGGTGCTTCAGACAATACTACATAGGGTAACCACCTAGATAGCTAGACCTCACTAACACATTATTTAGAACTCGAGATGTGAAACTTTTGTGTATGCAAAATTGTTCCAGTCAACACCTAATCTCGAAACCCTCATTCAGAGAGGCCCAACCCCATCACTAACAAAATCTCTGAAAATTGGGAAAACCTCCCAACTTCAACACACCAGCCCAATCTCTCCTAGTTGATTTATTAGTTTCTTTACCTTACTTGTACTATACTTATCTATTTTTCTTTTCTCATTTTATCTCTCACTTTCCCCTGTACTTTTTCTTAAGCTATACGTAAGCTAACTACTGTATGTTTCTATGTGGGCATGCGCACATAGAGATAGAACTTCTCCACGAGAGACAAACCTAAATTGTAAACAACCCATGTCTATAGTGTATATAGCTCCTCCCATATACCATCCCCTTTCACCCCTTTAGAAATTTGACTATCCATTCACCGCGCCCCCAATTCCAACCTGATTTCCCACCTACTAGAACTCTTTACCCTCAGTTCTTAATCCCTTAGGCATCAAGACTGACCTCCTACCCAATAAGCCATTCCCCAGCACCCAAGCAAAGGGACACCCACTCAGACTCAATGGCAAGAAACTACAAACAACACCCCTGCTGACTCATGTTGTGTGTTCCCCTTTCTCACCTCTCCTAACGTGGATTGTTATTTGCTATCAGACTCAGCTCCAAAAGGATCCCCACTGCAAGAACTCAACCCAGGACCTCTCTGCCACAAATCTCTTTTCAATCTCAAGAAGATCAGGGTTTGTAATGAAAATGCGCCCTGGATCCCACACCCCAGAAGAAAATCTCAAAAGACAATGAGGAAGCCTATACTTCCTTCATAAGCTGAAGGTCTATATAATGCTATCCCCCTTTTCTTTCTTTTTTATTTTTGGGGGGGGTCACACCCGGCAGTGCTCAGGGGTTACTCCTGGCTCCATGCTCAGAAATTGCTCCTGGCAGGCACCGGGATTCAAACCGATGACCTTTTGCATGAAAGGCAAATGCCTTACCTCCATGCTATCTCCCGGGCCCCCCCCATCTGTCTATTTTTATTTCCCAAATTCGTGACGTTATCTCCATCTCCAATATTAATAGCATAGTTAGTCTATGAAACCTATCATACTTTCCAACTATTATGGTTAACATTCAACCTCTTGATTGATCTGGTATTATCCTCTTCAAAATTTATAATTTATAGAATATATTAAAAATAACTCATGACTGTGAACATTAAAAGCATCCTTAAGATTTTTTTTGGACCAGGGCAAGATCTGCCTGTCACTGAAGCCAAGCTAGTTCTGCCTCGTTTTTGCTGAGGGGCGACTTGAGCTCGAATTGAGCCTGGATTGATTCATCAAGGCGCTAAACAAGCAACAGCATGAAAACTTATCAACAGGAAGCTGGAGGATGCCCTGATAGAGTGAACTTTGCTCTTCTTCCAGGCGACCAGGGAAGCCCTGACCCCAGTCTCCTTAGTGTCCAGACTGCCCATAAGACTGGGACAGAGGTTTTCTGCCTGGGCAAGCTAGTAGTGGCAGCTCCTCATGTCTCATCTTCTTCCTCAGGCAGTGTCTGGTATTTTATAGAAATGCGACATTTTTCAGCCTTTGCTTGTGTGTATGTGTGTGTGTGTGTGTGTGTGTGTGTGTGAATTTTTTTGGGGGGTCACACCCGGCAGCGCTCAGGGGTTACTTCTGGCTCCATGCTCAGAAATTGCTCCTGGCAGGCATGGGGGACCATATGGGGCACCGGGATTCGAACCGATGACCTTTTGCATGAAAGGCAAACGCCTTACCTCCATGCTATCTCCTGGGCCCCAATTCCCCTTTTCTTAAATATGGAACAGTTCACGAATTTGCCTGTCATCCTTGTGCAGTATACGATCTCTTAATCTGTTTTTCCCCCAAATGTAATATAGTGTCCTGCATCACTTTGTTTATTTAATTACTTTTTTAAATTCATTTTAAAAATTCTTTCTTCTTTATATATGTGAGTGTATATATTTAAATTTTTGTCCTGTTTCTGTCTTCTTCTCTTCCCATACCAAAATGCACCAGCAATATAATGTAACACCATTTTTTCCTGCAAAGGCATACTAAAAAAGGGGGAGATTTTATGTATAAAAACAAGCTCTTGGGGCTGGGCGGTGGCGCTGTAGGTAAGGTGCCTGCCTTACCGTGCTAGCCTTGGACGGACCACGGTTCGATCCCCCGGTTCCCATATGGTCCCCTGTGCTTGCCAGGAGCGACTTCTGAGTGCATAGCCAGGAGTAACCCCTGAGTGTCACTGGGTGTGGCCCAAAAACCAAAAAAACAAAACAAAACAAAAAAAAACAAAAAAACAAGCTCTTATATACTAGGGATAAGAACTCACACTTTTTTACAATACAGGGGCACCTCCCACCTTGAGCATATGTCATGTGGACCCAACTTAGACTCTATGTGATTAGAAAGCGACTGTCCAACCTTGAACCCTGGATCCCAGACATAGAAACAACACAGCTCCCCACAACAGCTCCAGGAACCAACCCCGCCCTCGGGACATTCATAATACTGCTCTGGCACCAACATATGCCAGTTTTCATATGATATCCTAACAATGAGGAAATGGCAACAACTTTATCTAAGAGCAGGTTGTCTTACCTCACCATCTAATGATAAGACAAAATCAGGAGACTTGTCATCCTTTGATCTGTGCAAAAGCCAATATCACTATCTACAGATGACTGACTTGTCAACCATGACTG
>PVKC010022004.1:0-17886 GCA_004027635.1 Crocidura indochinensis
AAAAAAAAAAAAAAAAAAAAAAAAAAAAAAAAGAATACAGTCAGAGGCATGAAGCTCAAAACATCTGTCGTCACAGGTATTTAGAACTATCAATATACAATGCTACAGAGAGCTAATATAGGAGGACTACAAAGACTTACTGATTTTTGTGGTCAGAAAGAATTAAAAAAAATAAAACAGAATAATCAGTGAATGGAAATAATGTACAGTAAGTAAAGTTGGTTGCTTAGAGGGCAAATAAGGAGAGATGGTGACTGCATAAAATTCTTTGAAGAAGGTAAAAGGAGGAAAGGAATAGATTGAAGAGTCAGAACAGAGTTGAAAGAATTGGATATAGTTGTGCATTCTTTTTACATCAGTGTGAGACTGACCCAGGTAGGAAGATAGCTAGAAAGAAACAACCAAAATAGACATGAAGATATCAAAAAAGAAAAAAAAAAGAAAGACTTGTCCAAAGCACTAAATAGTCAGAAGCTTTTAGCATGCTGAATAGAGTGGAAAGAAAGAAAAAGACAAGAAGGGAAATGCAGCAGAGAAGTTTTAAGCACTTTCTGAATAGAGACAAGTCTAATTATCACTGGAAGAAAGTGCTAGGAAATTTTGATGCTGTCCCTTTCTATGAAGAAGGAATGTGTCCTACAGAATCACTTGAGAATCATACACGCTTGGAACTGTGAGGAAAAACTAACATGTCAGAAATTGTTCTCCAGAAAAAAAGAGAGGAAAAGGCTCAATCGGGAACAATGGATTGCCCGGCAACACTAAGAGCCTGTCAATTTATCCTGGTACCAATCTGTCTGGTGTAATTTCTATCACACTCCACAGTTGCCAGATATAAAAACAGCCAGAATGATTTTGAGAGATGGCAGCATGAAATGTTATATTCTGAGAAACTGTTAGTTTGTAAGTCTTCTTCATGACCTGAGCAAAACATTCCTCCAGCATATTTCAAACTGGGACTGAGGCGTTACCTCAACTGGTAGAACATATGAGTTCAATTGCAGGTGTGGCATATCCTCTTCTAGTTCCAGTATCACTTCAGCTAGCTCTTGTGCACCTGAGTACTATGAGATATATCCATGATGCTTCAAATATTACCATTGACTGGCCCCAAAACTGTCACCAATTTTAGGATCTGGGGTCAATTTCTATAAGGAGTGTTTCCAAAATTAAAATAAAAGATGACTAAAAATTAATTAGGTGATTAAGAAAGAGCACAGTTCCCAACCCCCAAAAGCCTGAGTCTAGAAAACTGGAACTGACTGACATATGTATAGCTATTCTAAATGTTGAGAAGATAACACTCTTTTAGTATAATAATTAATTTTCATTAACATATAACCTATATTCTATGCGACTCTTTTAGCATGATATTAACTTACAGAGAGAAATACCCACAGCTATAAAGCTCAACAACAAAATTAGAAGGGTATTGCCATAAAAAAGACTTATCCACTATGAGTCTTGTTTAAGTAGTTGATTGTTCTTTGTCTCTGAAATTTCTCTTCAGTTTTTTTCCATTGGAGTGTTGACTTGAATTTTCTATGGTGGTTAGTGTGGTGTGGCCCATTCACTTTGTTGGTCACCAGTTGAAGAAGCAGGCATAAAAGTAAATGCTGGGGTTGGGGAGAAACTACAAGAGGTAAGACACTTGTCTTAGACACTTAGACATGTGTAACACTTAGACACTTAGACACTTGTGTAGAAGTGCTACAGACCTGGTTTGAAACTGCCACACCGCATGTGATGCCCTGAGCATTGCTACAGGTCATTCCTGTACACAGAGCCAGGAACAGACAGACCATGAGTATCACTGATCACTGATTGTGTCTCCAGCTCCCTTCAATTCACACACACACACACACACACACACACACACACACACACACACACACACACCAAAAGCTAATAATTTAATTTAGGCTGACTCACACCACAAAATTAAAACTCATTGTAAGTTCTAATGTTTTTGACTCAGGGAGTCAGAGAGAACACATAAAGTAAACAAGTTTCTTTATTTACAAACAACTGATGATTTCTTTTTAAATTTCATTTTTCTTAAATCTGTGATGAGCTGGACACCACCTGTGATAGGTCTTTCTCCCAACCTCTTAATCTATAATTTTGAGAGGAGTTGGTATGGAAAAGACCTCATAGTGCTCAGGGCTCACTCTTGCCTCTATATTTATGAATCATTTTTGCTGGTGTTCTGGGGACTAAATGTAGTGCTGGGGACCAAACTGGAGTTGACTGTGAACAAGGAAAACACATAAACCAGTGTGCTATTTTTTGGCCAGAAAAGCTCTGTTATTTTGACTGATTCAACACAGATATATTTGTAAATAAAATCATAAAGTCCCCAAAGATCATAAAATCTTAAAGTTTCATTCAACTTTCTTCTGAATCTAAGATTTTTACAACAGTACTTTTCTGTAAAGATAGATTTTTAACTGGAGAACACGAAATATATCCTTGCTTTTAGTGGGATGGTTACTAGATTTCTCTACTGGGATTTGAATGGCTCTGTGCAAGCCACTTTAAGAAACAAATCAATAATTAAAATATGTCCCGAGTCCTTATGGCTCTCAGAGTAAAAAGAGGGACAAAAAAGAGAGGAAGGGTAAGAAAAATTATTTGGAAAATAGAGTTGCTGAAAATTGTTCTTTAGTGTTAATTTTGTTACTTTATTTGCAAAATTTCACATTTCAGTAGTTCTTCAGAAAAAGAATGAAGGTGGGAGTAGACAATGCTTTGGCATTTAAAAACATTTATTTCTATTAAGAAATTAGAGAGATTTGACTAAGAAGTATCACATTCCTAATCAATACCTACTAATAGGAGTTAACTTGCTAACACCCTGAATTATTTAGTGAGTAAGATCTTTATACTCATACTCAAAGTCTGCACTAATGATCTGGTAATTATTTTAATTGATTCTTAATGAACTGTTAACCATGCTGTTGGCATACCAATATAGCAAGTAGTGCTGTGAGAGAAGGGTCTGTAACCTTCAAGGGAATCTTTCTATTCATATTCTGAATGGAAATTCATGTAACAAAATAAACACTTCAGTGCCCATCTTATGAGAGTATATTTTGAAAATAAGTGTTTTAAGATATCCTATTTTTAAAAATTTCTGAGATCAATGGAAAACATAACGTATAGAACCATGAATAGTGAAACTGATGTAATTTTGGAGGACATGCTAATAGAAACTTTCAGACCTATGGATGAAGATACTATAGAAGTACATATAAGAATTATGCATGTGGGGCTGGGTGGTGGCACTGAAGGTAAGGTACATGCCTTGCCTGCGCTAGCCTAGGGTGGACCTAAATTCGATCCCCCGGTGTCCCATATGGTCCCCCAAGCCAGAAGCAATTTCTGAGTGCATAGCCAGGAGTAACCCCTGAGCATCACCGGGTGTGGTCCAAAAACCAATACAAAAAAAAGAATTATGCATGTAAAAATTCATAAGCACCATTAATGTATACCCATTAATTTCTTTATTAAATTGTAGCATGGTCACAAAATGATCTATATGTGTATATATAAAGCATTATATATACATATATATTATTCTGAGACCTGATTCATATTGTAGTATAGATAGAAGCTGAGTTTACTTCCTCTCATCTAGACAAATACACAAACAGTTAAGGAGCAACTCAGAAGAACCAAACACAGCACCATTTTACCTATTAAACCCTAAAAAAACAGTAGAGTAAATCTCAGTGCTTTAAAATAGGTGAGGGGACAGGGAATGCACACTGGTTAAGGATGTTGTATATTGTATGACTATAACTTACTCATGAACAACTTTGTAACTGTAAAAAAACTCAACTGTATTGTGAACAATCTTATAACCACAATACTTAAAGTATTTTTAAAAAGGCGAGGAGAGAACACCAAGATGTTTTCTAGATATAAAGATTGTATTTTCATCAGAGAAGAAAACTAATGGGGTATGGGAAGAGGGTTGAATACTGTACCAGACAGGCCAATACCTCTATTCTGTGGCTATTAATAATTTCTTGAAGCCCATGTATTGACATCATTTTGACAGCAAGTGGAGTATGTGTCCAGGCAAAACTATTAGGAAATGAGTATTATCTGTAGTTAAACTGATTATCTGTGCACACTTATTTACCTCAAAATCATGCACAGTAACATTCAAGTTCTAAAAAGTCCTGAATTATTCATAATGAAATCTTATTTTCCATTTTTATATCATCTGTTTGAGAGGCAGAATATTTGAGGATGATTTCTACTTTAAAAACTCTCTTGGGGCCCGGGAGATAGCATTGAGGTAATGCGTTTGCCTTTCATGCAAAAGGTCATCGGTTCAAATCCCGGTGCCCCATATGGTCCCCCGTGCCTGCCAGGAGCAATTTCTGAGCATGGAGCCAGGAGTAACCCCTGAGCACTGCCGGGTGTGACCCAAAAACCAAAAAAAAAAAAAAAAACAAAAAACTCTGGGGAGGATAACATTTTGACAATCTCACACAGCAACTTATACCAACATGAACACTATCTTGGCATTTAACCTCCAACCTAAATGGAGTCCCTGAGGAACTCCTGATAAGAGCTCCAATGTCCTCTGCAATGTACAGCTGTATTTCTCTGAGCCAATGACCTCTAACACCACTGCTGATCCAGACCCAGAGCACCAGCTACTCAACATACTACAGTCATATGCTGTGTGGCAGGCCATGTAAGAGGCAGTTCACAAAGGGATGCAGAGTTTGGGAAAATAAGGAAGAACTGTGTTCCTCCATTTCAAAGGACAGTAATTATACAAGGTAAACCCATCAAGTCCTATCAAGATAGTGGCATTGCCTAATACTTGGTAGCATATACATGAAATCAAGAAAAATAGGAAACAAAGGAATATATTCCTACTGAAAGTATAAGAGACACAAGAAAATACATATAAATAAGCCACCTGACAAAAAGAATTCAAAGTTTATGGGAATGTATATATACATATATACATATATATGCGCATATTTTCATTGAATTAGAATGAACAGATAAATTTTAAAAAATCTGAAAGTTCCAAATAGATGTTGCAAAGCTGAAGAAAATACAGTAAGATTGTAAAATTGTGCATTAAAATAAACAGGATGAGATGGAAGATAAAGGCATAGAAATAGAACTCAGCTGGGCAGAGCAGCAAAATTAAGAATTTTTTAAAGTAAGATTCCTTAAAGATCCCAGGGGCCAACATCAAATAGAAATTGATATGTCTAGTATAGAGAGAAGATGAGGAAAAAAAGGCCAGAAAAAATATTAGAGGAGAGTCTGGCCTTAAACTTCCTGACTGTGCCAATGAAAACAAGCATCCAGCAAATAAAGTCCAGAGTGCTTCAAAGTCCAGAATCCAAACACCTCAAAACCAAGCAACCTTATATTTAAATTGGTCAAATTAAGAATAAATAGATCTTAAATTCAGCCTTTATTGTTTTCTTTTTTGTTTGTTTTGTTTTTGGGCCACACCAGGTGACACTCAGGGGTTACTCCTGGCTATATGCTCAGAAATTGCTCCTGGCTTGGGGGACCATATGGGATGCTAGGTTTTGAACTGAGGTCCATACTGGGTCAGTAGTGTGCAAGGCAAACACTCTACTGCTGCGCCATTGCTCCGGCCCCATCTTGCTTTCTTAACTTGACTGTGCTCAGCTTTTGTCTGATGAGTCACTAGCAATGATTCCTTGAACTTCTACTATGTGCCAAGGTTCACTGACCAGGGGACAACAATGGAAAAAGTAGCTCCTTGCAGTTGATGGTATGAAATAAAGAAAAAACAACAAAGGATTATTCTGTGAAATGTGACTCTTTATTTTACCCTAAAAAAGAAATCAAAGCTAAGAGAGCTTTCTGAACTTTAATGATCCCTCCCTGAGAAAGAGGGCTGCTAAATGAAGGTTTGATATTAAAAATAATAAAATCTGAGCCAAATTCTCTTTGCTGAAACAATTAACACTTCCAATGATAGAAACTCAGTTTAAGCAATCACAAATACACAGGGCAGAAACATCCCTGAAACTTGTGAAAAACTGATGAAGAGATTCAAACACTTACTTTAGTTACAGCTGATTCTCTCCTTCTGTGTTTCTTCTTTCTCTTGCTGGAACTTAGGATCTTCATTGCCATGTTTCACATAAGTAAATCTGAATGTTCATCACAGTTCAGGCACTTAAGTTCATGATACCAGTAACAAAATTCCAAATTCCAGGAAAACGAATCATTGCCAGCTTAGAGCCACTACTAATTCACCTTCAGCAATGAAGGAATGATGGGCCTTGAACTTGACCATAATTGGGATGACAGCCTAATTTTGGAGGAATGAATGTATCTTTTTTTCTGAGAGGCTCTAGAGAAAACCATTCTTACAGTCTAGAAGCTAAATTTCATCTGCCACAAAATACATTTAGCATCAAAAAGGCAAGTCGAAATCTCCATCACAGGACAAAAGCATAGTTATCAGTCTGCTTGCGAAATTTAAACAAAATTATCTACAAAAAATTCAGTAAGGTGACTCGACTTTGCTTGAAATCAGAAACTTGTAGCTCCTTCCTTTCACTTTTATATGTCATTCGAGAATTAAAATATAACCTGTGCATACTAATCCTTACTGCACTTTATGAAAAGACAAAAATAATAAAAGGGTATATCTGAATTATTACTTTGACACTATTTTTGGTTTATATGACTAAAATATTTTTATTTTGATTTTCAAGATTAAAAATTCACACTGCTGGTCAAAAAAAATTTTTTTGAGGCAAAGTACATTTGTAATCAGACCATTATATAAGATGGATTGAATAAGCATACTTTCATACAGTGTGCTAAACAACTTACTTTAAATGTTATTGCTTAATTCTAAATTAACTTTAGATATCAATACTTGTTTGATACTAAAAACCCTTACCAAAGCCATTAAGTAAAAATTATAAAAGCTTAATTTAAAAATAAAAAAATATTGAGGAGCCCCCCCCAGTATAACCAGAAAAGCAAACAACAAAAAATCAATTAATTGCTAAAATGTTATTGGTCCTAACAAAAAATGTAGTGGTTGCTCAGCTTGGATAGATTTGTATATTTTTTAAGCAGGCAGTATATTTTGTAGGATAAAAATTATTATATACAAAAGAACTTATTATGTATGATAGAAGTTATTATTAGGATGGAAAATTGTAGTGAAAATGTTAACTTATCTAGTGAGTTCTTTATCAATTTTTGCTCATTTGCAAAAAAAATATGTGTATAAACATTAACTCTTTATGACTTAATGATCATTTTATTAGACATTTATTTTTTTTGGTTTTTTTTTGTTGTTGTTTTGTTTTTGGGCCACACCCGGTGACGCTCAGGGGTTACTCCTGGCTATTCGCTCAGAAGTCGCTCCTGACAGGCACGGGGGACCATATGGGGCACTGGGGGATCGAAGCGCGATCTGTCCTAGGTTAGCGCAGGCACCTTCCCTCCAGCGCCACCTCCCAGCCCCCGACATTTCTTTATTTTTACAGCTTAAATTATTTTATTCTCTATGTCATTATTAATATTCAATTTGTACAAAATAATTTATCATACTGTAATTTCCTATTAGAGAAATATTCCTTCTTGATATTTCTTCCCCCCACACATATTCAGCATCCATACCAGCTTCTGATCTGTAGCAGTATCTGTCTTCATTTTCCCTAGACAGTAGGAGAAACTCATTCAGAAGAATTTTCAATCACTTTGTTGTTCTTTTTGTAAATGTCCCTCTATAACCAATAATCTTGAGGTGGAGACCACACTCTTCTTGTGTGTATTCTACATATCGAGGCACTTTGTGTGGTTGGGAATCTCTTTCACTAAATTCTTATATTTATTTATTTTCTTCTTTTCTTATGTGCTCTGCCACATTTTTTTATCTCAATACCATGGCTTTTAGATGGTGCTTACCCTTTTTGTTTTGTTTTGTTTTGTTGGAATGCTCACTGGATATTTTATTTGACAGTTCTTTATGTACTGTTGTGGTGTTTCACCTTCTTTTACCCCTTCATCGCTCAAACCAAGGATGAAAGCCTCTAGAAGGACTCCTCCCACTTCTGGAATATTTGATTCTTTATTTTTTTCTTTTTTTCCTCCTAGGTTATTACTTTTCTCTTGTCCAAACAAAAACACATAACGTGAACTATCTAGTCCCGCCTCCCAATTGGGGAGAAGGAATAAGGGAGGTACCAAGACCAAATAGGTGTAAGACCACTATGTAGTAAGCTAGGCACAGAGGGGACCACTTATTCTAGCAGCCCCCGGGGATGAGGGAAGAGGATATGGGAAGTAGGACGGGAACGGAGGTGGAGGGAGGACAATTCGGTGATGGGAATTCCCCTGATTTTATGTTAATATGTACCTAAAATATTATTGTCAATATATGTGAGCCACTATGATTAAAATAAAAATTATATTTCAAAAAAAAAGAATATCTTCTGGATTTCAGTGAACAACATCCAAGAAGATCACAGCAAACAAAGCTTTCAAGTGTCCCCCACAGGTAGGCTTGTCTCTGCCCACAAGGATGAAGACTGAATCCTGCCTATTTGAGCTAAAGGGAACTTTTTAATAAAGTGGCACCAGTGACTGCTTCCTTATTTCCTGTGAGTGAAAAACCAAGGAAGACCCCAGCAAAAAAAAAAAAAAAAAAGAGCGTGGCCGTGTTGCTTCGCTCCCGGGCCACACTTATCATCTAGAACATGAACCCCATCACAACACGTAGTAAGAACCACATTTCAAGCATGTCAATGTGGAAACAATGCAGGACAATAGCATGTATAGAGAATGAAGATGGCAGCTCTGATGACCCAAAAAGTGCCAACCATATAGTTAACTGCTCAGACAAGGAGTTTAGAATAGTAAATAGTAATAGAACACAAAGATAGAAATCAGAAAACTCCAAACTGAAATGACAGGACTGAAAAACTCAGTAGATGAAATTAAAATCTCAATGAAAAGCCTCTCCAACAGAGTATCAGAATAATAATATGGAGGATGCTCATAGAAATCAAAGAAAGAATAGATCAAGCTGAAGAGAACACAGCAAGCCTCCCCAGTGACTGCATTTTTTCCATCTAAAAGATACCAAACTCAAGCAGAAGTGGCTGGTCGCTTTAGAGAAGCTCTACATGTTTCCTTCCACAGACCTGGACATCGTTTTCTCACAGGTAAACATTTATTTTTAATGGCTTCCTATACATGGAATGTTAAAAAAATCTGGGTTTTAAGAGCTGGAAAGAAAGTAGAGGGTTAAGGCACTTTCCTCATATGTATCTGAACTCCAATTCAATTCCAGGCACCAGCACCATAACTGCCTACCAAAAACTGCCAGGGGTAACTGCTGAGTCCAAAGCCAGGAAAGTTCCTGAACACCTCCAGATGTGGCCCACTCCATATTCTCTCCCCAAAGCTCTGGGGTTTCATTTACCATAAAAACGATCAGACCATACCATAAAAGGGTGAGTTTCATTGAATGCCAAGAATACATCTTGGGTGAGTAAGCAGATGGAAAGAAGGTGAATTTTAGGGGCTAAATTGATAGTATGGCAGTAGAGCATTTGTATTTTTTGGAGGGGGTCACATTCGACAGTGCTCAGTGCTCTTGGCAGTCTTGGGGGATCATATGGGGTGCTGGGAATTGAACCCGTGTCGGTCCTGGGTTGGCCACATACAAGGCAAAGGCCCTACCACTGTGCTATTGCTCCAGCCCCTAGGGCATTTTTCTTGCACGTGACTGATCTGGGCTCAATATCCAGTATGCCATATGGTTCCATAACTCCCACCAAGAATGATAACTAAAGAGTCAGGAGTAAGTCCTGAGAACTGTGGGTTATAGCTCAAAAACAAAACGAACCAAAACAAACAGGTAACTTCTGATTTAATATATGAACCTTCTAAAGGTAATAGTGATAAAAAGAGTATAAATGCCTTGGAGAGATCAAAGACAGACTGTACAGTCATTTTGATGCAGAAAAACCAGCTGAACAATATTTGCTGAGCATTTACCACATGCATATATCCCATGCCATGGAATAGGGATTCTCCACTAAGTAAGAAAGACAAGGTCTTATCAACAGAGCAGTGACAGATGGAGACAGTAAACAGATAATTAAGTCAATAAAAGTTTAAACAAAGTAATTGCTAATTACAATCCTTTGATGGAAATAAATAAGATGGGAGGGAGAGGGAGTCTAACTGACTGTGGAGTCTAACTGACTGTGCTCATTTGAGCAGAATCCTCTCAGGTGAGACTAGAAGAATATTCAAGCTGTGAATGGTGAGAAAACTGATAGCCAGGTCAAGAGTCTAGTTGGAAGAGGAAGAAAGAAGAGGAAAGCATCTGCATAGATGATGAGGCTGTGGAAATGCAGAACTGTACCTCACTGAAGCCTGTGAACTGAGGGAACATTTTTGGTTAACAGTAATAAGATATCACTGAAAAGTTTAAACATTGTCACCATCACCCTGATTTGCTTTTTTTTTTTTTTTTTTTTGGTATTTGGGTCACACCAGGCAGTGCTCAGGGATTACTCCTGGCTCTACACTCAGAAATCCCTCTTGGCAGGCTTGGGAGACAATTATGGGATGCCGGGATTTGAACCACAGTCCTTCTGCATGCAAGGCAAACACCCTACCTCCATGCTATCTCTCTGACCCCTGATTTGTGTATTTTTAAACAGGTAGTGCATAATGTAATTTTTAGATGCTTACCTAAATTTTTGCTTAAGCATGTCTCTGTACATGCAAAAATAATTACGTATATCAGTTCTCAGTATTTTTCTATTTAGCAATAATGTTCTACTCTAAGTTTTCTAAGAGAAATAGTTACCAAATTGTGAGTTGCAGTAGTAGGTAGGGTAAATCCTATTTCCTGGATTTTCTAATTTAGCTCTCTTCATTGTTGTATCTTTCCCAGGAGTAGCAGCTTCTTACTCTGATCAGATCTTCTACATGCTGGCCTTCCCCATACTGGTCATGTTCCCCCTGACAATTCCTTTTGATCAGCAGTTCATCCTTGACTAATGATGGCGCTCTTTCTCCTGCTTCCAATTTATTTTGCCTCATAATGGAGAATTTGTCTTCTTTCTTTCTTTCTCAGTGGACTGTCCTTTTGTACCAGAGCTTGGCCTGAACTCAAGAACATTTTCTCCCTTACAATCCATGAAACTATAGTCTCCTTGAGAACCAGGATTCTATCTGCCTCTTTTCTCTCTGCATTCACCAAAGTATTTTGCATTTCTGATTGTCAAGTCTTAAAATAATACTGTTGAATAAATGAATATCTTGACCTTGGGGGCAGCTTGCAGAGATGTGGCATCATTCTGGACACTGACTCCCCTCTTTGTATTCAATTTAACCATTCTTCTTCAATTGAAATTGTAAGATAATATCTCTGTGCCAGTTAGATATTCTCAACCAGTTTACCTGAGATGGAAATAATTCTACCCCAAATTGATTTAATCTCTTAAGGCACAAATTTAATATTGCTCTCCTTAACTTGTGACCCTGAATTGATAACTCAGAAAAAAGAAATATGAAGATGACTTGCATCATTTCCAGAAAAGTAAGTCTTATACACTGCACACTACTTCTGGTGGGGCCTCACGTTAACTGCTTTGCTGGTGTCATTACCTGTAATCCTTATTGCAACCAAATATAGAAAATGTTAGTTACAAATTAGGATTCCATTTACTATATTAGAACATTCAGATAGAGAGAGACTAAGTAATGTTTCCAGGGTCACAAAGCAAAGAAGCAGAACTGAGATATTTGGAATTTCTCTGAATATAAGGTTTTAATCAAGAAAATTGTTTATAAAATATATAAAAATCAAATCTGGAAAAATAAAATTTGAAAATTATAACAAAATTATAATTCAAATGATAATGTTTTTGAAATTAATGTTAAAACAGAACTGTTGTGTGTAATTGAACAGACTTTAAGAACTGTTACAAAATTTTCCTTCTCACCTCCAAAGTAATCCTATATCTTCATTATCTTTTCCTAGCACATTAGAGCATATTTAACTTGGCTTGTTTTGCATTTATTTTTCATAAAAAACTAAAAAGTATGAAGATCTTAAATTAATAAAATTTAAAGTCATACTTATAGAGATAAGAAAAAAATCTAAGTGTTCTCATAAAAAACTGAATTGTATATGAGATCAAATAACCCAGAGTTTTAAACCTAAAATGCAAAGATTATTTCTGGAATCAAAACCAACTCATCTTCCAAGGTTCTTTGAATTATAAACCTAACGTGTCCAAAATAGATATTCCTATTTCAAAATGATTGAGCACAACTTGAGATATGCTTTATTTAATAAGAGACTACCTTAAAAATACTGGATTCTTCTGATGCTATGTGAAAAACAGAAAAGGATTAGCTCCTTTGAAATGGCAGAATTAAAATACAGTGCAATAGTGTAATAAAAGACAAAACTCCAGATAGAAGCCTATTGAAGAATAATAAATTAGTTTTCTAAAGGAATTCTGGTTTTGACATTTATACATATTGTCAAGAACAGATTGTGAGACACTACTCTTGAAAATTTTGTTAGATGATTAGCAAATATCCAGCTAATGAAATAACTAATTCTTCCTTTTTGCATTTCAATTTGTAGTTAACACTTGTTTTAGACTTTTCATTTTTTTAAACTAAATTCATTCAATAAATACCTATTAAATATGCTTACTAGGTGACAAAAATCTATGATGGGAATTGTATTTCCAGGGGAATTACACTATTTATTTTATCACAGATGGGTTCATTAAACATTATAAATTATGCTAAATTATTGCAGTAACATGAAACACCAAGTAATACAGTTTATGCAAATTGTAATAAGAGTTAAGAATAATTATGTTTTACATTTATGTTACATGGTCTCTAGAAAATAATCTATGCAATTTTTTTCACAAAAATTATTATATAAATTAAATATATCCAAAGTGTCTAGAAGTATAAACCAAAAAAGTTTTCAAATAGTAACAACTTTAAATATTATTAAATGCTAAATTATCTTTTAGAGCAGTTTTATTTCGAGAATACTTAAACTATGCATCATAACAGGAAACAATTAAGTTACTTTTTTTTTGTTTTTTTGTTTTTTTGGTTTTTGGGTCACACCGGCAGTGCTCAGGGGTTACTCCTGGCTCCATGCTCAGAAATTGCTCTTGGCAGGCACGGGGGACCATATGGGGCACCAGGATTCGAATCGATGACCTTTTGCATGAAAGGCAACCGCTTTTACCTCCATGCTATCTCCCGGGCCCCAACAATTAAGTTACTTTTCTGTTAATTTATTTCCCTTAGTAGTAGTATGCCTAAGTTGTACCCCTTAGTAGTAGATTATTTATTTGTAGATAAAATGACAACAAATGAATTTCAGATCACCCATAATAATATTCTGTAATGTCCTAGAATATTTTTAATATTAATATTCTCATTGTAAAGTCTTCTCATTTTAGCAGTAATTGAGTGCCTTCAATATGCAAAAACTAGCAAATAAATAATGAAAATATAAATATAACAACCACTGACACTCTAATGTGATCCATTTGTTTATATCTATGAACTAGACTTAATATATGATTCTCTGAGAATTTTGGGGGTGAGAGGGGGTTTCTCAAATGGTGTCCATGGTACACAGGGTCAATTCAATGTGAAGGCCTGAGGATTCAATATTGCTCAAACTCAGAAGCATCGAGGACTACCAGGGTCCCCTGACTTTCAGGTATAAAGACTTTTCTATATATTTTTGTTTATCAATTCCAAAGTTTTAAAGAGTAATAACCAGAGACTTATTAATGCTTAGCACCTTTCAGGCTTACTCTCAGGAGTTAGTGGACTCACAGGAGTTAAGATAGATGCTAAATATCTGAGTAGACAATTTTTCACAAGCTCTTTGCTGAGTTTATGGTCCACTACAACTTCCCTGTGGTAACAAAAGCTTCAAGTATCCCAGTCAGGTAAATTTCCATCAGACATAGTTTTAATAAAGTTCAATTTGTGTCCAACTATTGTTTTTGTAGGAAACATTGTGACTTTAAAAATACTATAAACATTGTGGCTTATAATTTAACATGACCAGTAAATTAAAATTAGAAAAAATAAGTGATGTCTTGCCTGTATGTTGTTCTTCAATCCAGACCTGCAAATACATGAGGAGAAAAATCCCTGCTACGCCAAATATCAGCACCGAGAGGAAGACTTGTTTGGGGTTCATGAGTATTTCAGATGGCTGCATTTCTGAAGATCACTTGCTTTGTTATTCTACAAATGTCAAATGATTTCTTGTTCTCTTAATCACTTGTTCCATGAGATAACCTATACATTAAAAAGAAGTACATTTTACCATAATTTTTTCTAAATATGATAAAAACAAAAGCCGTATCAATAAGCTCTAGGATCAACAGGAACTGTAATGCTCATTAGACATAAGTCACTCTCCTAGATATACTCAGAATGGCAATTTGCGGGAGGGTTGGGCCACACTTAGTGGCACTCAGGGGTTGCTCCTGGCTCTGAGCTAAGAAATCATTATTTCTGGCAGGCTCGGGGACCATATGGGATGCCAGAAATCGAATCTGGGTCCATCCCAGGTCTACTGCATGTTAGGCAAACACTCTAATGCTATGCTATTACTCCAGTCCCAAGAATGGGAACTTTCTATGTAATTATTAATTATTATCATATCCATTATCATATCATGCATAATTATTATGTAATTAATTGATCACATAATTCTATGCAATTATGTAATTATTATCATATCTAAGGAATTTACTAGTCCAGAGTTAATAAGTAACACTCTAATTAGGTAAAGTATGGCTAAATTTACTCTCTCAAAATTTTAAGTAGGAAGGTTCTGGTTACTTTAAGATGAATGTGAGGGTGAAAACTAATATAATGGACTTTTGAGGAAGTGGGCTTATTTGGTTTACAGGATGAAGACAAATATTTAATTCATGTGTTTAAATAACTAATATTCAGAAATGAGAATTAATCGATTAGTTTCTTCTCATGCAAAAATATATTTTTCTGTTTTAAGTGGCACATTTTAGGTCACTTTAAAGAATAAAAGGATAACAATTAAGAGGTCAGACAGAATTTAGAGTCCTCTTGAGCAAGACCATAAAAGTACAGATAATCTACCATGATATAAAAAGCTTTCTTTAATATTGAATGAACTTTATTTTATTCAATTTCTTTTTCTTTGAGTAATTACTTTATTTAAGCATTGTGGTTACAAAATTGTTCATGATTAAGTTTCTGTCATAGAATGTGTACCACCCTTTACCAGTGAACTTTTTCTACCACCAATGTCCTCAGTTGACTCAAACACCCTGCCTTTATCCAAAACAAAGGTGTTCTCCAAATTGCTCTTTCATTTCAGCAAACTCTTTGACTTGTAAAAGACCACCTGTAAAGGTAATTTTGTCTCTCATTTGACCTTCCCCCAACCCCATCGAATTTATATTGGTAGAATAAAGAAAGGTTTCAATTAGGCTTGGGGCATGGAGAGAGAAATAACTAGGAGAGAAACCAACGGACTTCATGATTCTCTCCTGACTGGTATGGCTTATTAATTTTTTGCTACTACCCTACTTCAGACAAGTTTACCTAGGGTAAGTGACCTCCAGATATGAAAAAAATCCAACAGATAGTTAAAAAGCATTAAAAAAAAATTACACCCGTGTGTGTGTGTGTGTGTGTGTGTGTGTGTGTGTACATATAGTGTGTGTGTATACTTGTGTTTAAGATAACTGTCTGATACAACTTGAAGAACTTCCTCAAATTTTCCTCTAAATCTCCTGTTTAAGATACCCCTGCTAACATTTTTAAAAGTGCTTTTGGCATTTTCTTGATTTTGGTAGTAGAGGAAGTTTTAAATAAGAAAAACAGAGAGAAGTATCATCCTGCTTATTTGATGAGTGACACTTCTACTGATTTAAAAACTAAAATACTCTGAACTTTTCAAGCACATATAGAGCAAAGCAAACTTCCTAAGGGTTATTTGCAATGTGAAGTATTCCAAGATCCAATTTCCTCATTGAAACCTATGAAGGAAAGCTTAATTTTTCTTCTATTGGTGCTGCAGTTAAATAATGAACAGACATTAATTCCTTTGTCCATGAGAAGATTTAGAGAGGTGGCAACCAGTTAAACAAAATCTACTATTAACAAAAAAAATAGCTGTTTACAAGAAGAAAGAGACGTTAACAATCTGTCTGCATAATTACAGCTTATCTGAGAAAAGAGAGGATACAAGAAAACGCATAAATCAGAACAGAGCCATGAACCTGTGGGAACCGTGGGTGTGAAATCCAAATAAAGTATTCCTTGAGGGTTTGCAAAGGAAAATTATTACCCAAGATACTGGAAAAAGATTAAGAATTTTCCCTTCTTTCCTTCAGGAGATATTGCTGTGCTCTGACATATCCGTTGGGTAAGAAGAAGTCAGTAGAAAACCCATAATTGTTATTATGGCAGATATGAGTAGGATTGAGTGCTAAAAGCCACAAGGCAGAAAGGCAATCTGGTGTAAAATAGAGAGATACCTTTCATATTTTCCCATCTCAGTCCATTAACCCAACATTGGCGTTAGAAAATGGCTCTCATTAAACAAAGGTGAGGCAGTAGGAGCAGCGATATTGCTTTAAGCAAACCTGAAGGTCAGCGATGATAGGAAAGCAAACCTATTTAGAAATCATACATTTACCTCCATGCCTGCAGAAAACGTACAGACTACTGGAGATTGAAATTACATGGAATAATACTATTTTGTGTACAAGCATTATACAACATTTTCACAGTCGATGGCTTCCCATATTGTGTACAAGCCCTTCCCCTCTCTATGCTCATAAACACAATGTTTTGAACTTACGAGACACTCAATACTGTGTTACACTGACTGAACTTGGGAATCCAATAACAAAGTACAGGTGAGTGCCCTACTTACACTTATAAATTCTTAGTCATAATCTGGAAAAATGTAGATATTAAATACTGAAAGGATACTAGGCATTTGGCTCAGTAGTAGAAAGCTTGGGTAAGGTGCTATATTTGATCCCTGACACCACCAAGATAATTCTAAAAGATGTCTATATAATTTTTCTACAAAATGTTATTTACACATATATATTGTTTATTTATCCTAATAGCTATGAAAATAGATATAAAGCTCACTCATTTTCAAAACTTTAAAGTCATTCTCCTATTTGAAAATGATTTTCAAAAGAATTATTTTGAGTACTAAGCCAGAATACCTGTCCCAACCTCATATCCATCTTATCAGTGTCATATATGGTAAAACTAACAGAGACCTTTTTATGAGATCCATTTACATGAACCTCTGAAAGCTCATAGCAGAGTAGAAAATGGTAGAAATAGTTCAATATATTTGTGTGTTCTTTTTTAATTTTTCAAAATAATATGCTGCCTATAAATGATGAAATTATATATTTTTTCAAAAATTGAAAAAATATTAGTGTTATACCTAAATCTACCTGAAAATTTTCTTTGTACATGTTTGAAAGCTGCTTTCTATTCTAGGTAGATAACATTTTCCCAGAGTTATTTATTGAGTATTATGTTATTTATATATTTTTTAACTTTTAAATCTTTTTCATTTAAATTGAAATGGAAAAACTTTTACAAATTATATTAAATTCTCCCAACATAATGATTTCAAATATTAATTCTCAGATAATGCCAATCAGAATAATGTTGGCCAATATAAAGTTCACAAATATCTAGTATTTGATACTTAAAATTAGCTTTAATTCTTTCTAAAAGTAAATGATTGATTAGTTTCTTTGTAAGTAAGGCGAAAAGCAA
>PVKC010022005.1:0-17954 GCA_004027635.1 Crocidura indochinensis
CACCCGACATGCTCAGGGGTTACTCCTGACTATCTCCCCAGAAATAGCTCCTAGCAGGCACAGGGGACCATATGGGATGTTGGAATTCTAACCACCTTAGGTCCTGGGTTGACTGCTTGAAAGGCACATGCCACTGTGCTATCTCTCCGCCCTAGATATGTATTTCTAAACAGTGGTATGAAGATATGTCTGGAATCAATCCTCGGTATAATTTACTTATATAAACTTATATTTAAAATAATTGCTAAAGAAAGGTCATAGAAATAACTTTGAGCTGAGATTTGAGTTCAAACTTGACAGCTCCTGGTCCCTTTGATTCCTATTAAACAGAATTCTTTTTTTATTATAATTTTTATTTTGATCATAGTGGTTTACATATTGTTGACAATAATATTATAGGTACATATTTACATAAAATCGGGGGGCTTTCCATCACCGATTTTTCCTCCCTACACCTCCGTGTTCGTCCTATCTCCTATATCCTCCTCCCTCACCCCACGGGGCTGCTAGAATTGTGGTCCCCTCTGTACCTAGGTAACTACTTAGTACTCTTGGTCTTGGTGCCTTCTTATTTCCCCCTCTAACTGGGAGTAAGGACTAGATAGTTCAAGTTATGTAGCTTTGTTTGAAGAAGAGAAAAGTAGTAAACTGGGGCAAAAGTCTAATATGCCGAAAATGGGCAGAATCCTTCTAGAGGTTCTCATCGTAGGTTTGAGAGACGAAGGAGAAAAAGAAGGTGAAACATCTCCAAAGCACAAAACATTTTTTATTTTTATATATTATTGTTTATCTTTATTATTTATTATTATTTTTTCTTATTTTTATTTACCTATCTACTTTTTGTCAATTTCTTTGTTTTGGAGTGGTTATTGACGTTGTTATCCCCATTTATATTTATATGATTTTTTTCTTCTTTTCTTTCTTTATGTGCTCTGCCATGTTTTTTAACTCAAGACCATGTTTTTTTTTTTTTTTTTTTTTTTTTTTTTTTTTTTTTTTTTTTTTTTTTTTTTTTTTTTTTTTTTTTTTTTTTTTTTTTTTTTTTTTTTTTTTTTTTTTTTTTTTTTTTTTTTTTTTTTTTTTTTTTTTTTTTTTTTTTTTTTTGTGGTGCCTATTATTATCGCTGGAGTGTTCACTGGATATTTGACACTTCTTTTTGTACTGTTGGGGTGTTTCACCTTCTTTTTCTCCTTCATCTATGAAACAGAATTCTTAAGGCCTCAAAGCATTTAATGATGATGTCCCATCACCATTCAGGTGCTTTTGGTGGTCCCTAGTAATGACAAGTTTCAACAGATTCCATATTCTCAGACTCTAACATTGAACCATCCAAGTTTGGCCAAGTATCACCAGGAGTGCCCACTGGTACAGAGAGTACTGATTGGCAACACTTGCCTATTAACACCACCTCAATTATTAGTAATTTGAAATTTTCTTAAAATTATAAGGAAAACGTTAATGAAAGTAATAACTATATAAAAATAGACTAGATTATTTCTATCTTTTTTTGTGTGTTTTTTGGGTCACAGACGGCAGTGCTCAGGGGTTATTCCTGGTTCCATGCTCAGAAATTGCTCCTGGCAGGCACAGGGGACCATATGGGGCACCGGGATTTGAACCGATGACCTTTTGCATGAAAGGCAAACGCCTTACCTCCATGCTATCTCCCAGGCCCCCAGACTAGACTATTTAAGCTGCTGGCTGCAACTTACCTCCATGCTGAAACCTTCTTTACTGTGAAACAGGAAGATCTACTCTAAGCAAAAGCAGTCTCAAAGAGGGAGAATTCTAGCCAACATGCACCCAAGTTAGTGGTGATAGAATTAACCCAAAGTCACCACTATCAGGAAACCTGACTAGTTAAATTAAATTTCATACAAGGGCAAAAGCATTTTTTTCTTTACCCTTAAGTCAATGCAAAAACTTGTCTGTCCTTTTGTTGCAGGTGAAGTTTGAAGAGGGAGCAGCGCATACCACCATTCTTCCTTTTTATCTGTCAATCAATCATCAATCAATCTATTTAAGCATCTATCTATATATGTACTCTATCATCTAATTGTTTTTATCATTATTTTGGTTTATGGTGTTCTGGATCTCTCCATATAAAGATGCTGTAATGTTTGCTCTGATTACTACTTATTTGACAGGTGTCTTTAATTTTCAGTATATCATTTCTTATTTAACAGTATCATCTTAATCTTGCATTAATTTTTATTTTGTGATATTTTATTTGTGATGTTAGAACAAAGATGATCTCATAAAAATTTGCTTAAAAGCGCCAGAGAGATAACATAGTGGTAGGGTAATTGCCTTGCACACAGTCAATCAAAGATGAACCCAGGTTCTATTCCCAGCATCTCATATGGCCCCCTCAAGCATAGCTGGAGTGACTTCTGTGTGCAGAGCCAGGAGTCACCATTGAGTGTCACAGGGTGTGGCCCCCAAAAAACAAAACAAAACAAAACAAAAAACTGTTTAGAAGCATTCTTCAATTTTTAGGAAGAAATTGAAACATAATTGTGTTATTTTTTTTAAAGTTAGAAGGTTGTGTAATTCAAAGATTTTGTGCATTTCTCCTAGATTATCAATCTGTTCAAAATTGTTTCTTTCAATCCCACATTAGCATCTTTTATTCTTTTGAGGTCATATGCAATGAACCACAGGAGCTATTCCTGAATGGTGCTTAGAGAGGATTCCTTGAAGTACTTAGACCACCATGCAGTGCAGTGATTAAACTTGAAGAGCTTGTATGCAGAGCATGAGCTAACCCAGTGAACTCTCTGGCACAAAAGAAATCTTTGATGATCCACAGTAAGTCTATGAGTTGGGGGCTCCCTAGCCAGTGTTCAGGATATGCAGGAGAACTGTCATGACTCGTGGCAACTATGATGTTGGTTCAATGAATGAGCTGGAGAATTATCCAGAACACCCCAGCATGTTAAGCTTTCTTTAACACATAGAGCTGTGCTTGTAGCCTACAGGATCACTCCCTATGACTGTTTGGACCCTCCAAGCTGCACCTAGCATTGCTCAGGGAGGCAATTGGTACTGGGTCTCTGTCAAATGCAAGGCATATATTTTACTATTGCCCTGTTTCTCTGGCAAAGTTTCCCCTAATCTTTTATAGTGAGACTAGCAAAAATGAATTCAATTTTATTTCTATTTTCAGTTCAACAGCTCTTTATTTAAGCTACCTTTTGCTTTAGATGAAAAGGTACCCTGTTTATATTATGTCACACCTGGTGACATAAATATGATGCCAATGATAGACTTAAGCCCCGCACATATGTAGAAATATCTCACATTACTTAAGCTATAAAATCGAACTTTGTTTTCGATAATATTTCACATTATCTTTTCAATTTATATTTCATTTATTTCAGATCTTAAAAGTATTTCCATATTTTATTTTCATATTTTAGCATTTAACCTGTTTGTTGCTTTATATTTACTTTATCTGCAACAGATTTCTTTTTGATATTTCTTGCTTATTTTATATAAAATTTGGCTGTTATAAGTTTTCTTAAGCACTTTCTTTTCTAGATAATTTTAAATTTTGCAATAATTTACTTTTTTGGTTTGACAATAATTCAGTAGTTTGTTCTACAGTCTCTATATATGCCTGAATGTTTATGGTTAATTCCTATTTTATAACATTTTGATCAGGGAAAATATTATACAATTTCAATATTAATGAAATTATCGATATTTTGGGGGGGCTAATCATCATTAAGAATGTCCAATGTGTATTTGATAAAAATGTGTACTCAGCAATTTGGTAACTATAGAGTCCTATAAATGTCTATCAAATTCATTTTGTTTACTCCCTCATTTAAAACTATTGTTTTCTTATTGATCTTCTGTCTGATAAATCAGAAGCACTTTAAAAGAAATACCAGTGGAACTTTTAAAAACTGAAAGCAGTAAACAGTGAAATTAAAATCCACATCAAATAATGAACACCAGCAAAGTAATTATGCAATTCAAAATACAATGAAAATGGATAATGCTCCCTTTTTTTTTCAGGTCATTTAAAAAGCAATTGGATGGAACAATTTGTATATAACAACATTTTTGAACCTAGAAAATGGTAAAAGGTTATATATTCAAAAAAATAGAGTAGATGAGATAGGCAGAATTGAAGCTATATTGAAATAAGTGAATAATATCAGATGGTGACTTAAATCCACTAAACCAAATGAAAAGTCTCCCAAGCAATAAATAATCCTTCTAAAATAACAAACTATATACTTGCTCACAGTTTTATAAACTATTTTAATAGTGCAATTATATAAAATAAGTATTTTAAAGTATAGCAAACAAATTAACTAAATTGATAATAAAATTAGAATTGAACATAAGGTTTTCCAAGAGTAATTCTTGAGCAAATAGCTGGGAGTAGACCAGGTATCATACTGAGTATAACTGAGTGCGTGTGTGGGGAGAGGACAAATACAGTGAGAACAAACTTAAAGTTTAAGAAGAGTGCTTAAAATTAATATTTAATTTGATTTATTTAAAAATAACTTGCTTTCTAAGGGCCGGAGAGGTGGCAAAGGTCGTAAGACGTCTGCCTTGTGTGCGCTAGCCTAAGACAAACCATGATTCGATCCTCGGTATCCCATATGGTCCACCAAGTCAGGAGCGATTTCTGAGTGTGTAGTCAGTAGTAACCCCTGAGCTTCACTCAGTGTGGCTAAACAAACAAAAATATAAAAATAAATTGCTTTCTAAAATAATGCATGAGTAAATGTTAATCAATTGCAAGACATTATAACAAAAAGGGTGGAGATAATTCACCCCAACATACAAAATGCATGGAATATTTTCTAGTTCATAGTAGGTCATCTTATATTTTTAATCTCTCTTCACATCTGTCCCAAGTTTTAGTAATAAATAATTCTGCTACCTATCTATAATAACCATGCTTCATATTAATCTTAATATATTCACAAATTTTAATAATTTGTCTAATGGATATTTCTTAAAATAATTCATTTACTATTCTAACCTATTATTTGTAAATGAGTAGGAAACATTTGCAAAATGAAAGTATCTATGCTGTTAAATATGATTTGAGTGTCTTTTTAGTCATTTTACTTATTGTCAGTGCCAGGATTGAACCAGAACTTTACTATACTAGTCTACCCATTAAGGTTGAATTACATTCCTAGTGACTTGAGAAACTTTTATGCATATTTTATAACTTGCATACTTTTATACTATTTATTTTTGTTTTATACTTTGTATTACTTTTATACTCTTTTTTTTTTTTTTTGTGGAGGGGCACACCCAGCTCAAGGGTTATTTCTGGCTATGCACTGATAAATGATAAATCACTCCTGGTTTGGGGACCATATGGGTCACCTGGAGATTGAACCCCGATCCATCCTAGGTTAGCAGTTTGTAAGGCAAACACCCAACCCTTGCTCCACAGGTCTGGCCCAAGGTTAAGCACTTTTAAATTTAAAATATTTTCATAGCAGTTTTTCATTAAATAACTAGATATGTGGGACTGGAGATATAGTATAGGAGGATAGGCACTTACATTGCATGTGACCAACCAAAGATCTAATCTCAGAAGCACATGATCTTGAGCAACTCAAGGAGTGATTGCTGAGGACAGTCATAAATTTGTGATGACCACGATTGGATGTGACTCCAAAACAAAAAAATAAATAAATTTTAGTAAAAAAATATTTTTAACAGCTGTTAGTTTTGTTTCTGCAATATTATCTTACGTTGCTTTAGTTTTCTTGTAATGATAGTAATCCAAAAAATGTAATTATCTACTTGTTTGCTTACTTATCTTTTGTTAGTCGTTAGCTTTCTGTTAAGACTTCACTCCCAATGAGGCAGCCATGGGGTAGAATATCTGAGGTACTTGGATTAACTGTGGTCTGTCACAAACAAGGCAAGTTCATTACTTAATTCCTGTATTATCTTGCCATTCCATAACTAAATTTTGAGCACTAGGCATCTGGATGCAATAGGAAATATACTATTAAAAATACCCAATTTTCGGGGCCAGAGCGATAGCGCAGCTGTAGGGCATTTAATTTGCATGAGGCTGACCAGGATGGTTCTGGGTTTCCAATCCCTGCATCCCATAAGGTCCCTCAAGCCAGGAGCACATAGCGATGAGTAACCCCTGAGCATCTCCAGGTGTGGCCAAAATTATTTTTAATTATAATTTATTTATAATTCTATTAAGATGTCATAACATGTGTTAACCTTCTTGGTTTGTCTTGGTTTATCTTGTCCTATCTAATATGATCTAAATTGATTTAATGTATGTGGGTTATATTTACTAAATCAAGTTTTACAATTTGAAGCTTCTGCTTTATAAACATTAAGTATTTCTGTTTATGTATCTATAAGAAATATTTATGTTATATATCATTTATATTTAGAGAAGAGTTTCTTACAACTTTATTTTACAAGTTTTGGCAGTAATTTTTTGTATTTAATAAGGTGCTTATTTATATCCCTCTACGCCAATATCTATACATAAGTAAACATGCTTAGTGTTAGCATTATTTTATTTTTTGAACACACCTAGTAGTGTTCAGGTTAACTGCATGCAATGCTTTACTCACTGTACTATCACACTGACCCTCTTATTTAATTTTTCAATATAGTTCTAGCTTTGATGCATATGATACAGTAGCACAAAGTTTTTGGGTTTTTTTTTTTTTTTTTTTGGCTTTTGGGTCACACCGGCAGTGCTCAGGGGTTACTCCTGGCTCCATGCTCAGAAATTGCTCCTGGCAGGCACGGGGGACCATATGGGGCACCGGAATTTGAACAGATCACCTTTTGCATGAAAGGCAAACGCCTTACCTCTATGCTATCTCCCGGCCCCCGTCACAAAGTTTTTATTAAATAAATAAAAACTAGTTAAGAAGTGTCTGATACCTACTACCTGGAAAGAGTCAGTATGAGTAAGAAGAAAATGTAATTTTGTTATAAAAGTGACCACATCATATATCAATAAAATTGTGTGTTCTTTCAGAAACCCAAGACTTGAAATACACCTTGCATCTATTTCAGATATCGTTAGCAAAGAAAATATAAATCCATTTTGTCACTTCTTTTCACTAGTTAGAAGTAAATATGCAATTCCATAAAGTGCTCCACATACAACAAAACGACTAATGAGACAAAAATGCATTGTCATTGTTGAGTGAGTTTGAGGCATACAGTGACGACTGCACAGAATCACTCAGTCATGAAATAGAATTGTTACTTCTTATTCTAGCATTAAATAACTTCTTTTGAAGGATGCTGGAATCGAGAGAAAAATAGGATTTATTTTAAAAGGTGAAATCAAATCACCAAAATTACTGTAATCATTTTATAGAAACTAATTTCTTAGTAGTTTCATCATTTTATACTTGTAAGTAAAAATTGAAATATATAAAACTTCACTGGATTTAAGATTAGTATAAAAAGTGCTGCTTCAATTGTTAGGTGCATATTTAATTCTAAATTATTTTCTA
Source organism: Crocidura indochinensis (assembly GCA_004027635.1). Taxonomy (NCBI): domain Eukaryota; kingdom Metazoa; phylum Chordata; class Mammalia; order Eulipotyphla; family Soricidae; genus Crocidura; species Crocidura indochinensis. The sequence goes on from PVKC010022005.1 coordinate 7,503, forward strand.
AAATCTTGTGTTTAGTTTAACAAAGAACTTACTTTAGATACAAAGTCTCAATTTTGGATTATAATGTGAAGAAAGTTATAAGTTAACCAGGAGATAAAACTTTATCCAAATATTACCCTATGTTTTGCCTCAATATTTCCGAAATATTCTTAGTCAAAGCTTCAAAAACTCATTTAACCATGCAATTTTGCACTATTTATTTTTCCATATAGATATATTATTAAACATTTTCCAATAATATTAATATTCATTTTTATAACTTAGGTACTCAAATTGTTATAGTTTTCATTTTCACTTAATACCTATATTAAATTATATTTTAATATTAATTTATAATCAAACTCGATTCACCTGGGGGCCATTGGCAGCAAAGTCGGGGTGATCCTTGAATGCAAAGTCAGTAGTAAGCCTTGAACATTGGGGGGTGTGACCCAAACAAAAAAAGATTCTTCTAAAACAGGGCCACAAAATGTTGTATGGAGGGCTGCAAATGGTCCGTGGGCCATGAGTTTGAAACCCCTGATTTATATAGTTTATATTTTATATGGAAGTACCCATATGAACCAAAGAGTATGTAGAGTGTATGTGCAACCCATCTAAATCCTGCCAGACATGATCCTTGGTCTCAGTGCCAGAACTAAACCTGAGTACTACTGGATGAACCCTTCAAACAAAACAAAACAAAACAGAACAATCTCTTGTATTATTTTAAAGTAAATCACACATTTTATATCTTTACATTGTTTCATTTTTGCTTTAAATTTTATTACTTTCATACCACATACAACAGTTTCAGTTTAATGGCATTATACTACTCTAATTAAAGTAAATGACTACTAAAGTTTTTTCTAATTTCATAAAAATTTAAGAAAACTATTCTAGCTTCTATACAATTAATCTTATGAATTGTAATTTTGATGTTAAGTGATAGATAAATATTATTTGAAAATTGTAAACAGCACAATTTTAAACAACTTTTGTATGCTTGCAGAAGAAATCACATCTCAGATTAATATGAAAAGTGATGTTAAGGGGTCAGAGCAAGAGCACAGTGGGTAGAATATTTGACTTTCATGTGTGCAACTCAGGTTTGATCCTCAACAAACTGTATGGTCCCCCCAATACTGCCAGTCGTAATTTTTGAGCTGAGTGCCAGGAATAACCTGAGTGCATCAACATGTGGCCCAAAAACAACAAAAATAAAATTCAATATATATATATGTATATTATTGATAAAAATCAGTCAACAAAACATTTTATTTTATTTTATAATAACATATCTCCTTAATTACAAATTACATGATTACAAATATGTCTATAGTTAGGTTTTATTTATTAAAAGTGCACTCCCTTCACCAGTGCAAATTTCCCACCACCAATCCCCTAATCTCCCTCTTTCATCACTCCCCTGCATATTTTTGAGACTGGCATTCTATTTCTCTCACTTACTACCATTGTCATAATAGTTGTTAATGTAGTTATTTATCTAACTGTATTCATCACTCTTTGTGGTAAGCTTCATATCATGAGCTGGTTTTATCAGCCATCATCTTTATTGTCTCTGGTTATTATTACCATACTGTTTTTTCTATTTTTTCTTAAAACCCACAGATGAGTGAGACTATTCTGTGTGTGTCTCTCTCTCCCTCTGACTTATTTCACTCAGCATTGTTAAATTTGTAATATTTTGGGTTCAAGTGTGTCAAAATTCATATTTTAGTGTTACCAGGGAAAAATAAATGATAGCAAGACATTATATTTGAAAGTTATTTTGATTTATCAGTTAACTTGAAGAGTGACAAGTATAACTTGAGAACTTTTACTTTTTTGAATATAAAGCTATAAAACTCCATGTTAAAATATAATTTAAGGAGTATTTCCTTTTGAACAGATGTATAATATAATCATTGAGAAATTAGTGAGAATCAAAATATAAGAAATTAATATTGTTTAAAACATAGGATTTAAAAACTTGAGTAAATATACAAGATATAGGTTTGCATATTAATTACTGTTGAAGATTTGAATTTGGCCAAATAAATATTTAAATTATAATACATCACATTCAAATATACTAATTCTCTTATTTAGCTATGTCACATTAATATTTTGTTCACAAAATATATATAATTGAGAAATTCTTCAAATGATTAAAATGCATCTCTATCTTGCATAATTTATAAGGAACATTTTCCTTTTAATTATAAAACTTATTTTATATGCAGGTAGCATGTTTGACTGTAATGTACAAAAATAATTGTGGTAAAATTTCAACATGCTTTTTAATATATTTACCTAATGACTGTTTTACTCTGAAACAGTGCCAATTTGAATGCAATTAAAAAGGTTATTCAGAATGTCATTTAAAAAATTATCTATTGTATAGTTAAATGCATGTAAATATATTAACCAAGTAAATGAATAATAAATGAAAATGGTGTATATTGGCTGATAATTATTTACAGTAATCACACTTAATCACATATGAAACTCAAAGGCAATTTAAATATTATTTATCAAATGTTATTTTAATAATGATTTTTCAAATGACAGATTAAATTTTGCTAACCTATTTGTCAAATTTTTGTGCCAACCTGTCACAGTAGCACATAAAAATAGAGCTCATCCTTGATACTTTAATTCAGAGAAATTGTGACATAAGTTAATATAAGTTACTACTTTTACTCTTTAGATACAATTAGAGATTTATTCAGTTTATTGTTTTTTGTTTGTTTTAGGCCATACCTAGTGACACTCAGGGATTACTCCTGGCTATACACTCAGAAATTGCTCCTGGCTTGGGGAATCATATGGGATGCTGGGGATCAAACCACGGTCCGTCCTGGATCAGCTGGGTGCAAGGCAAATGTCTTACTGCTGAGTTAACACCCGGGACCCTAGAAATTTTTAAGGTTTTAGTGATTCCTATTGTAAGAAAAATTATCCTTTATCTATTTTTATATTTCACTGTGAATCATTACAGTGAGGCAGTTTAAGAACTGAAAGACACCTTTTAATCTTTGAAATATACTATTTGACTTAACCCCCATAACATTCACCATAGAATTCCAAATTATTAAATTTGTGACAATTTCTGAAGCTGTATTAATCTTGCTGTTTTATTTAAAAAGTATTTACATAGTAAACAGCTGGAGAGATGATTCAAGAGTCTAGGTGCTTAAATTGCATAAAGTAGATTCTAGCTGTCTCTGGAATTGCATATGATGTCTCTGTGTTTCCCTGAACTTTGCAAGGAATGACCACTGAACAATGGAAAAAGGAATAAAATCTAAATATCACCAGGTTTGAATAAAAAGGATAAGTGTGTATAATATACCAGCAAGTGAGTTATTTATTTATTTAATTATATATTTTTGGTTTGGGGCTTCACCCGGCTGCGCTCAGGGGCTACTCCTGGCTATCTGTTTGGAAATTGCTCCAGGCAGGAACGGGGAACCATATGGGACACCGGGATTCGAACCAACCACTTTGATCCTGGGTCGGCTATTTGCAAGGCAAACACCCTACTACTGTGCTATCTCTCCTGCCTCTCCAATAAGTGGTTTTAATAAAGGATAGAATAAATATAAATCGCCTAGTTTTTTGGTACTTCAGGCCTATACCTCACCTTATTTGACTATAATTAATCCTGAGTGCTGTAAAATGGTTCATTAAATGCAGCGAGGGTGGAGATAATACTATAAGCCAAAGAGTAAACTTCTTTTCTTTGAATGCATCTAATTCAGGTTCTATTCTCTAAACCACATTATTCCATAGACATTACTGAGAGTGGTAAATGAATACAGAAAACAGAGTCAAGAATAGTCATAGAGAACCACTAGATACTGTCAATCCAATATATAATCGAGAAAAAATTTAAATAAACTATAACTGGTCACATAGCTGAAAACTAGCAATCTCTGGAGGAGAGGGTGAGTCAAGTCCCTATACTGCTAAATTCATGCCTAATGCATCCATCACACACCATCATCACTTTACCAATGGCCCAACATCACTACTTTTCTAAGACTCTCTGTAGAGATTCCAATATGACCAAAACTCCAGGTATGCTGGTATTCGGTCTGACATTACCAGGACTTTTTTGTGTGTGGTTATTTTGTTTTGGGGTTACACCCAGTGGTGCTCAAGATTACTCCTGGCTCTGCACTCAGAAATCACACCTGGCAGTCTAGGGACCATATGGATGCTGGGTATTGAACCTGAGTCGATCCTGGGTCAGCAGGTGCAAGGCCTTTTTAAATGTGTGCAGGCTAGCACATGCGAGGGCACACACACACACATACACACACACACACACACACACACACACACACACACACACACACACACACACAAAGACCTGGCAGTCAAAAGCATGCCCCCCAAAAGCCACAGTATTAGCAACAGTGATTGAAAACTGGACTGCATAGCCACATTTGTGGCAGCACTACAACTCCAAATTTTTTTTACTAATATAGTCAACCCCGTAAGAACACGCCAATTTATATGCAAAAGTGTATTTTAAACCAACTAATGTTCAGAAGCTAATGAAGTATCAGAATGATCAGCATCAGCCAGAGTTTACTCATCCCTCTGACAATGAACTTAATGACCTCATTGGAGATACAATAATTTTCACAAATTTGCTTGTCATTGTAATTTTTCTTTTTCTTTTTAAATAATTCACTCCCACTTACCTGGAAACAAATGTATTATGACTAACTATGTCAAGTATGTGATGCATGCTTTTTCAATAAGCTAAAATAACTTTTTAAATTAAACTAAAAAAAAAAACAAAGATCAAATATTCTTTCATTTTATATCCTTGAAAAAAGTTAAAAAACATGTATCATTTTCCTTTAAAAGTAATACAATCTAGGTCCTGGTAGATAGTGCAGTGTCTGTGATACATTCAAGAGATGTCATTCTTGGTGCCAAATTACTTCCCAAGCATTGCTAAAAAATGTAAGCTGGCTGATCTACAGGCACTACCCCTGACTTTCTGTACCTTCATAACAAACATATCTGTTGATGGAGTATCTCTGGCATGATCCATATGTACCCAGCATACCACTTGGGAGACCTCCCAAATGCAATACAATCTAAAAACAATTTGGAGCTATATGACATTATTTTTCCAGTAAACAGTTAAACCTATAACATTTTAAAGAAAGCAATATGATGAAATAAGATTATATTGAATTGTGTTTTATCAGTAAGAGAAGAGAAGCAAACAAAAACTACAGAAGTCCAAAGGAAAGTGATGATTTTTTATAAACACTAGAACTAAAGGACTCAGGGCACAATGCCACATAGCAAAATAAAATCAATAATAATAAAAAAATAGAATTTTCATATGTTACTAGAAAAAGTCTTACCCAAAACTTTGAAAGTTTTGTCACTATTGTAATAAAGAGAAAAAACATTTATTTACTTTTTTACTTATGTAATTTTAATCTTTGAGCCACATGTGGCTTACTACTAGCTCTGTTCTTAGGGACAACACCTGGTAGATCACACAGGATCAGATGAGTGCCAAGAATCTAATCTGGTTTGTATACATGTAAGGCATGTGTCCTAAATCTTGAACTATTCCTACAAATTTATTTTTTTATTTATTTTAAATATATATTCTATGCAATTCATATATTTAAACTGTACATATTGTATTTGATATTTTAAAAGGCATACTGTGATGTGACTCCTAGGGTACATATAGTTACAGCATATAATAGTTATTAATTATTTTATGTAGGAAAATATTTAAGATATATACATGAGCATGTTTTGAGATTATGATATATATTTCACTATGTAATGGCAATATTTTTATTATACATAGTACTAATTTTAAAAGTGTATCTTTCACTATATCTCTTCAAACAATACTTGCTACTATACCTTTTGATGATAATCACAGGGAACCTAAGAGACAATACAACAGATTTATCTTGTTGTGGCCAAGCTGGGTTTTAATACCAGTATTGCACATGGCATATATGGTACCCTAAGCCCCAAAAAGAGTGCTTCTTGAAAAAAGAACCAGGTATAAACCATGAGCACTTTAAATTATTGCCTTCACTATCCTCCCAAAATAATTAAGATGGTCAGAGTTGGAGTGTATATGTTACATCCATAAGGCCTCCTAGTTTGTTTACCAGCAAATCAAAACTCTCCTTGAGAACTAATGTGCTAGCCAAATGGCATATTTGATACTGCTGAGCTTGAGTAAATGTACTATGAGCACTACTATATTGGGCTACACAAAGATTAGTTAGTATTGTCACCCTACTTATCTAAGTAAAGTTAAGGGCCCTTCTCTAGCATTTTTTCAATAAACTTTTTATTAAAACAAGGGGCAGATTTTTTATGTCTAATAAGTAAATGGCATTGGATTGTAAATCTTGGCATCTTACATTTTCCAGTACTTCAGGAACAACAGCATAGTGGTATCCATTGAGCACCAGTGGGTTTGGAAATGATCAATAAGGACTTCTACACAGAGAATGGTTATCAATTCCTTTAATAAAACTGGGTATAGACACTATAGAAATGACTTTACTCCATATTTTAGAGTAATAATGCTTAAAATATTTTTTCACAAACAATGCAAGAATACGATATGACTGGGAATATGTCTTTAATGGGAGAACACATGCATCGCAAATGTGAATCTTTCAGTTTAAACTCCAGTACTAGATGACTCCAGATTACCAAGTTATGTGCCCCTTACTCCCAGCAAAAGACCATGACAATAAGAAAACGATATATTAATACAAAGAAAGCAAAAAGCAGAATATATTTCCAGGTTGAAATTATGTTCATCATAGCATAAGCAATGGTGTAATTTACTTGTGATGCTGTGCATAATATAATGCATAAATACAGTGGAACTGTGTGTAGACAAGAAAACAATTGAACAGCTTCTAAAATTTTGTAGATAAACGTTTTGCAAATTCTATTAACAGTGATCTTATAGATGATGATTCAATAAATAAAATGTTAAGCCTGATTATACATCGCATGGTGCTCATAAAACCTGTTTAATTTTATTACCTTCATTTTACAAATATAAAGAATATAACAAACAGATTTTGTGTATTTGCATAGCTTATTGTATAACCTGATTTAAACCTAGGTTTTTATATTCTAAATACATTTTAATGCACACATTTCTGCATGAGAATCACGCTGCATAGTACATTGTAACCAATGATAAATAAATAATTTAGAAATTGGAAGATGGAGAGAAGAAATATAGTATGCCAAATCTTTCTTTTTGAAGATTATTTTTCACTGGTGTTAAAAGTAAGGAAACAAAATTTTAGATGTTGATTGATTCTTGAGGAAAGACTTGAAAATGCAATTCTGTCAAGTGAAAACAGGCTTTGATTAAGATGATAGCAATGGCATCTACCAGAGAAATATATTTGAGGTAGAAAGTGAAAATCATGTATAATTTTTGGTTGATTTTTGAGGTCATAGTTGACCATGCTGAATTTTGCTCAGAGATTGCAATTGACAATGATCAGGGATTATAAATCGTACCAGGAAATTAACCAGGGTCAATATATCAAAGATTAAGTGGCCATGTATATGGTCAGCTCAAAAAACATTTTGTTAAAATTATCATAAAAAACTTTTCAATTATACATATACATATTTGAAGTGATAGCCTTGCAATCATTGTTTCAAAAATTAATTTTGTATAAGCATAAAGTTTAATTTTCAACTATGTATTTTAAATTTTAATGCAATGTACATTTTTAATCACCTACAAAGTATTTTCAAGTTAGATTGCATGCTGCTTTTTTTATTATTTGACAATAGCAATTAGTTTGTTTTGAATTTAGAGATAATTTGATAAAATAGTTTCAGACAAATAATTGCTCCAGTTTGCTAAATGGTCTGTTAAATACTTAACACATTTGTGTTTGTCATAAAAGAAACTCAGTGAATCAACGTCCATACAAAATGTTTGAGACATAAACAAAATATATCGCCAAAGTACCTCTGGAAATAAAGTAATTGTGTTAATTCAATAAAAAATTAGATATGATCACTTATATTAAAGTAATTCCAAGTGGGACTTTTAATACGTTGATCTTTTGGGGGTGGGGAGCACACCCCTTGATGCTCAAGATTTACTCCTGGCTAGGCACTCAGAAATCACTCCTGGCTTGGGGAACCATATGGGACACCGGTTCGTCCTAAATCAGCCGCATGCAAGGCTAATCCCCTACTACTGCACTATAGCTCCGACTCAAGTAGGATATTTTTAAAATCTCATTTGTTAAATTTCTTCTTCATGTTACATGTTATTTTTTGTTGATTTTTATTACTTTAAGCACTGTGCTTAAAAATTGTTCATTATACCTTTCAGTCATGTGAAGTACACAATCCTTCACCAGATCATATTTCCCATTATCAGTGTTCCAAGTTTCACTCCCATTTTCCCTCATCTGCCTCTGGATCAGACATTTTACTTTTCTCTTTCATTCTCTTTATTTCCTTTTAGATACTATGGCTTGCACACTTGTTAATGGAGGGGTACCGTGCATATCACTTTCTTTCCAGTATTCAGTTCTTGTCCTGAGTGATACTTTCCAACTATCATTGCTACAGTGGATGTTATTTTCCCTAAATTTACTGTTCTACTATTTGTTGCAAGCTTCCTACCATAAATTGGTTGGTCCTGGACCTCATCTGTATTGTCTCTGGATATTGTTGCAATACTATCATTTGTTTTCCTTATATCCCACAAATGACTGAGACCATTCTATGTCCATCCCTCTCCCTCTCTACTCATGTCACTCAACATAACACTCTCCATATTCCCCTACCTATAAACAAGTTTTATGACTTCATTTTTTTCTAGTAGCTGCATAGCATCCATTTTGTCTATATACCGCATTTATCCAGTCATCTGTTCTCAGGCTCTTGGTTTATTTCCCGACTCCATATCTTGTAAATAATGCTGCAACGAACATAAAAATGAGGAATGCAGAGAGCACTTCTACACTGTGTTTTTGGGGTTCCTAGGGTAAATCCCTAGAAAAGATATTACTGAATCATACAGAAAGTTAATTTCTAGGATGCTTTTTAATCAATTTTTGTGGAATATCTGTATTATTTTCTAGACCAGTAAGTAGACCAGTCTACATTCTTAGTATATATAAGAATTTTCTTCCCCTGATATCCAAAGACTCATTCTTCTCCAATGCACATGGAACATTCACAAAGACAGACCACGTGCTGAGCCATAAAACAGACATAAATTCAAGCGGCTATAAATTGTATCATCTATCTTCTCAGCAATGAATTACAAAGAATAGTGAATTACAAACAGACACTAGGAAATAACTAACACCTAGAAATTAAAAGTTCACTACTGAACAACCAGTGGTTCAGAGATTCAGTCAAAGAGGAAATCAAAAGACTTCTGGAAATAAATGTGAATGAATACATGGATTATCAGAAGGACACAGCAAAAATGGTATTAAGAGTAAAGTGTACAGCTTTGCAAGTATTCATCAGGAATGAGGAGAGGAATGTCATAAATAATGCAATCACATGGCTGAAGAAATTGGAAATTGACCAAAGATGCTAAGATCCTCAAAAAATATTAGCAAATAGAATACAACTCATCAAGAATTTTATATACTTTGACTAAGTTGGACTCACTCCAGTGATGCAAGAATTATTTAACATATAAAATCAGTCAATACAGTATATCATATCAATAAAATCATTTGATCATATAGATAAAGAGAAAGCATTTGACAAAATCCAGCACCCATTTATAATAAAAACTCTCAACAAGTACAGAGCCCAAAATGACCTTTGAGCATTAATTAGCAGTAGTGTTCAAAACACTTGATTAGGCAGCTGGATAAATTGGTAGTCCATTTAAGAAGCTGACAGTGTGCAGTTTTTCTTCATTTAGTTAAGAAGAACCCTTTTTTTTTTTGGGGGGGGGGGTTGCTGCAGATTAAAGCCTAGCAACCATACTAAGACTTACTTATTCTAATTTAAAATTTTTTGGCAAACCAGTCTGAAAGTTAGACAAGCAATTATTGATGATATAACTTTTGATTATATTAAAAATTTGGCAGTCATTGGTTAATCTGTGATATTGGATATTGTGTGGCAGATTGATTTTCTATCAGTACTTTCCAGAAGTTGGATATATGGGACATATCTAAGTATAGGTGGATATGCCTGGGGTACAAGTGTCTAAATTTTTATTACCTGGCCACTGTTTCTTTTAGGTAGATTCAAATGATTCATTGGTATTTCTTATTTCTTGTCATTATTTTGTTATTTAAATTGATTTCTATATATATGAATTAATTTACATATATATATATATATATATATATATATATATATATATATATATATATATATATATATATATATATATATATATATATATATATATATATATAT
>PVKC010022006.1:0-17537 GCA_004027635.1 Crocidura indochinensis
AATAAATACACAGAAAACTACCATAATCATGTGAATGAATGAGAGAACTGGAAAACCTGTCTGGAGTACAGGTGTGGGTGGGGTGGGAGGGAGGGGGACTGGGGACATTGGTGGTGGGAATGTTGCACTGTTGAAGGGGGTGTTCTTCACATGACCGAAACCTAATCACAAACACATATGTAATCAAAACGCTTAAATTTAAAAAAAAAGGGAAAAAAAGAATTCTGTTGTTTTGCTCATATCTATGAACTATTTGCTAATAAATGTTCTTATCTTTTTTGTGTTGTTTTATCATACTTTAAAAATAATCAATAGTAATGATGTTAATATGATATGACTCTAGTGATGTGACTTATGCTAATATCATTGCTATTGTTCTCTCATCAGTCATTTTGGTATTGGCTTTCCCAAACTTACATGCCAAATTTAGAATTATGCAAAATTTTCAGCAATTTTTATGACATCATTCTCTTGTGTAATGACATTTTCTCATTTTCTGAAAGAGGGGTAGCCATAAATAATTAGGTAGGTTTGATATTCTCTGTATGTTAATTAGTTCAGCACTATTGTGTGAATGAGAACTACTCTATTTGTCAAGCTAACAGCACAGGACCTGTCAAACAGAAACAAAACTGAGCCTCCTCTAGGTTAATTATGTACAAGTAAGATACTATTAATATAAACACATTTACAGAATTGTATATGCATTTGAGATGAACTGAAGCATTCTTGTCTTCAAATGCAAAGTGTGGCACATGGTGGCTAAAACAAATTGATTAATTAGGTAGGAATATTTTTTCCTTTCTCAGCTGGTGGCACATATACCACATGTTACTAAATGGCTCAGAGCTTTTATAAGATTTCAATGCCATTAGAATACATAAAATACTCCTATTCAGGGCAATCACGAAATTAACATTTTCCAAAGAATTTGGATGACACCCAAATATGAGCTTTTCTCTCATATTTTGTGGGTATTATAAAATTCATCAGCATCAGTCTTATTATTATTACATTTGATTGCTCATTAGATACCCTAATTTGTATAAAGTATATAGCATAAGTAAATAAAAGTATTTGTGAAGGAAGAATCTAAATTAAGGTAGTCTCACAAAAGAACCCTATTAGTCATGGATAACCCTCAGTTTAAAACAATTTTTAAAGTCAATTTTACTAATTCAGCATTGGTTTACAATATCGCAAAATTTTATTTGAATATTAGCTTCACACTTTATGTGTGTATAAATCTCATAGCTAGATTTGTGTTTTGATTTGGACCATGCTAATAAATTTAAGTACACCTGTATTAAGTTCATACATTTTAGTGACAACTAAATCTTTGATGAATTGTTCTTTTTCTCATTATATATAAGTATCTACCTTTACTTCTTTTTGTATATTTAACTGGAAATTTAGATTATGAAATACAAACAGCAGTTCCTGCATTTAGACTCTGTGCTAAATACTGACCATATCTTATTCCAGTTTTTCACTACCATCTAAATGTCTTTAGTTTTGCTTCATCTTCAAATCTAGTTATTTTATATGCATAAAATAGACAACTGTTATTTATCTATACAGCCAACTCTCTTTTATTCAGTGAAGGATTGACACATGAAGCTTTTTTTCATTCTCATTTATTTTCAATTATTTTATATTTCTGCAATTTCTTTTCCATTATTCTTTTGAATGATTTTGAATTATTTTCTCAATATCTTTATTTCTTTTTACCTATATGTTTTTGTCTATATTTTTGTAGTTATATAATGGCTCTCATTAAGACTCTATTAGTATTTCTGTATTGCAGTCACAGTACTAGAATCAATTCGCCATCTTCGGTCAAAAGCTGTTATCAACACTTCCTCTATTTTGAAATTTTATTATTATCTCCCCTTATTCTTATGTTTCCACTACTGTCTTACAAATCATAGGGCTCACAAATTCTATGTACTTTTGGGAGGTTTTTGTTTGTTATTTTTTGTTTGTTTTGTTTCTGTCTTTATTCTTGTTTTGTTTTGGTTTTGGGCCACAGCCAATGGTGCTCAGGGGATATTCCTGGCTATGTCCTCAGAAATTACTCCTGGCAGGCTCTGAATCATATGAGAGACCAGGGATCGAACCTGGGTCAGCCACATGCAAAGCAACCTTAGCTTCTGTGCTATCAATCCCAGCCCCTATTTTTTTCTTCCATAAAAGAGCTCCTTTAAATTTTTGATGATTTAATAGCACACTTCACTAGACTTTATTTATCTGGGAAGTCTTTACTTCTTTATCATATTTGAATGATAAATTTTGAGGAAAGATTGGTTGGAACCTAGCATTTAAATAAAAAATTTAGAGCATGCACTTTATCTTTATATGTGTGAGATGTCCTCTTAAATCCTATACACTGCCTGGACCTCTCTCTGAGTAACTCCGAGTATTATTATTGGAGGCACTGATGGACCCCAGTGTCACAAGGCCCAGTCAGTACTGACCTTCCAGACTCTGACACTAAATCATCAGTCTGATCACCTTATGACTCTAGCAATCTCAAATATCACTGGAGAGATACCACCTCCAAATGAGTGTTCTTTGCTGGAATTTTTTTCATCTTTTACTATTTTAAATATATCATTCTACTCTCTTGTATTATGTTAAATTTCTGTAAGAAAATGACAATAATTGGCAGTTGCAACTTGTAGATTGTTTTCCTATCAATTTTAATTTTATTTTACACATAAACTTTTGATAATTTAAGCAATTATATAAACTTAAGTTATATATTTTGATCTTCATTTAGAAATGTGTGTGTTCTTTTAGTGTTCTGAACTTTGCTGCTCTTTGCTTCGGGAATTTCCAGCTATTTTTCAATAGGTATTTTTTATTCCTTTCTCTTTACCTCTTGAAATCACTTTGACTTTATGTCTTCATTACTTATGGAGTCTTATTGTTCTCAATAGGCTTGCTTATTTCTTCTAAACGCATTTTTTCCAGTCCATTTAAATCATTAGTAGAATTTTATCAATTCAGGTAGTTTTCCTGTTAAGATTGTTTTCCTTGAAAGTTTGTGTTTCATCCATGTACTTTGTATCAAAACATTTTCTACTGGGGTGACATACTTACAGATCTTTTTTTGGATGGGGGGATGCTTAGAGACGTTCAAGACTTACTCCTGACTCTACTCAGAAATCACTTCTAGAGTGTTCAGAGGACTATCTGGAGGACTAGAAACTGAACCTGGATTGGCCATGTGCAAGAGCTCTACCACTATTCTATTGCTCCAGCCTCATGGTTGACATTTTGGTCAGATGTCTGGCCTGAGTCATCACACCAACTGGCAGAAAAAAAAAAAACACTAATATTTTTTTGGCTTAAGTGCTGCACTTGTCAGTTCTTAGGATTAACTCCTAGTTCTAAGCTTTGGAATCTTTCTTGGTAGGCTCAAGGGACCCTACCACTGCCATGGCACAGACTTACTCCAAAGAGGGTTCTCTTAACAACCAGACTACTTAGCAACAGCAACAACCTGCTTGCAGGGCAGGAACCTCCACATTGCCGGCTAATGGTGAGGTGAAACTAGAGGACTCTCAACATCGTCTGACCTGGATGAAGAATATGCACAGAAACCAGAATCTTTAATTTCAGAAGCCTGACACCAACAACAGCTAATGTGCGAAAATTTTTTACCAGGACCAGTGAGAATGACTCAGAAGTTGAACAGCCTCGTATGCCTAGAGCCCTGGTTGGTCTTATGCCAGAAAATTGCAGGGGTAATAGGCAATGAGATGAGTGAGAAAAGGACTAGAAATGTGCCTGTAAGGTGGTGAGCCTAGAGGGGAAGGACAAGATATTGCATTCTGTATAATGCAAAGTGGACTAAACTCTATGATATCCTATTAATCTATATAAACTTTACACACAGGGCCGATAGCTCCCACGTGGTTTGAGAATGGGGACTATTGGGAAGGAAAGTTGCCAGCGACTTTCTAAAGCCTGCCCCATCCCTTGTGCAGGGTGGGAGTTGGGGAAGGTCTGGAGTCTCCTTTAAACTCCTCCCCGGCACCCACCTCTCTGGCCCCCTGGGCATGCACACAGGGATGGCCCTGGATTCCGGGAGGAAGAAGAGACAAGGCTGCTGAAGGCAGCTTCTGGCTGCCTCTGGCAAGAGCTTGGCAAAAAAAGCCTTCGGCATGAAGCCATGATGCTTCCCATCTGACTGAAGCTTATGAACCCCAGAGAGGGATTTAGGTCCTTAATTGTGCTGGAAGCCGGAAGTTCACCCAATATTTTTTAAAGTACTAATTAGACTTCACTATTTCTAATATCTGATGATTTGGAGTTTTTCTCATCACATAACTCAATATGAGCTTGCTCTCAGCACCATTATTCCAAGTCAGTGGCACTCTAATGTGGAAGATACTTTCATTTTTTAAAATATCTTTATTTAAACATCATGATTACAAACATGATGTAGTTGTGTTTTAGTCATGTAAAGAACACCCACCATCACCGGTGCAACATTCCCACCACCAATGTCCGAAATCTCCCTCCTCCCCAGCACACCCCATCTATACTCTAGACAGGCTTTCCACTTCCCTCATTCATTCACAATGTAATGATAGTTCTCAGTGTAGTTGTTTCTCTAACCGCACTCACCACTCTTTGTGGTGAGCTTCATGTAGTGAGCTGGAACTTCCAGCCCTCCTTTTTTTGTCTCTGAGGATTATTGCAAAAATGTCTTTTATTTTTCTTAGAACCCATAGATGAGACTATTCTGTGTCTATCTCTCTCCCTCTGACTTATTTCACTCAGCATAATAGATTCCATGTACATCCATGTATAGGAAAATGTCATGACTTCATCTCTCCTGATGGCTGCATAATATTCTATTGTGTATATGTACCACAGTTTCTTTAGTCATTCATCTGTTGAAGGGCATCTTGGTTGTTTCCAGAGTCTGGTTATTATAAATAGTGCTGCAATGAATATAGGTGTGAGGAAGGGAGTTTTGTATTGTATTTTTGTGTTCCTATGGTATATCCCTAGAAGTGGTATATCTGGGTTGAATGGGAGCTCAATTTCCAGTTTTTGGGGGAATCTTCATATCTCTTTCCATAAAGGTTGGACTAGATGACATTCCCACCAACAGTGGGTAAGAGTTCCTTTCTCTCCACATCCTGCCAGCACTGCTTATTCTCATTCTTTGTGATGTGCACCAATCTGTGTGGCAATCTGTGTGAGATGGTACTTCATTGTTGTTTTGATTTGCATCTCCCTGATGATTAGTGATGTGGAACATTTTTTCATGTGCCTTTTGGCCATTTGTATTTCTTCTTTATCAAAGTGTTTGTTCATTTCTTCTCCCAGTTTTTTGATGGGATTAGATGTTTTCTTCTTGTAAAGCTGTCAATGCCTTGTATATTTTGGATATTAGCCCCTTATCTGTTGGGTATTGGGTGAATAGTTTCTCCCGTTCAGTGAATGACTCTTGTATCCTGGGCACTTTTTCTTTTGAGGTGCAGAAGATTCTCAGCTTAATATATTCCCATCTGTTTATCTCTGCTTCAACTTGTTTGGAGAATGCAGTTTCCTCCATGAAGATACCTTTAGTCTCAATGTCATGGAGTGCTTTACCTATATGTTGTTCTATATTTTCAAGGGACAATTTTAAAGACATTAATCCCTCTTAACATTTCATTACAATCTGACAAAAGGACACAAAAGGAGAAATCCAGGATCAACTTGAAATGCCACTGTAAATTCTATGTTAACTGAAATGATAACACAAAATTTCATAATTGTTATAAATCAAATTGCCATTCCAGCTTAATGTGGATAAATTCATCCAATCAGTTAAAGATCTGAATAGAGTCTTTGGTGGACCTCCTGTTCCAATAACTTAGAAGACTATCTCAATCTCATGACCTTTCAAATGCAGCATCAAGAATTTTTATTCCTTTTTTTTTTTTTTTTTTTTTTTTGGTTTTTGGGTCATACCCGGTGATGCTCAGGGGTTACTCCTGGCTATGCACTCAGAAGTCTCTCCTGACTTGGGGGAAAATATGGGATGCCGGGGGATCGAACCATGGTCCGTCCTAGGCTAGCGCAGGCAAGGCAGGCACCTTACCTCCAGCGCCACCGCCCGGCCCCAAGAATTTTTATTCCTAATTTCATAGTCAGTAAAACATTAGCTTTTGGAATTTGAGTGTTCTGGTCTTTTTTAATATTAATACATTTTCACCAGCATGGCAACTCATCTGCATATCGTGAAACTAGTCAGACTCAACTTCACAGAAACCTATAGATACTTATGTATAGATTCACATGATTATATGTATATGTATATATAAATATGTGAAATATGTATATAATTATTAACATTTTATTGTTTCTTTTAACAGGACAGGAAGGACAATTTATCTCTAGAATAAAACACTAAGCATATACACACAAAAAAGGAAAATTAAAGTGGTCATCTTTGAGGTAAATTAAATAAATAACCATAAATACCACTCCTCCAAAAAGTGTCACTTATTGTTTTGAAAAAGCTCAGCACCCTGTACTCTCCTATATATCTAACTACATGCCCCAATAATCTGATTACTTGTCCATTTATTTTTAAATGTTGGTAATTTAATAATAAGAATATATCTAGCACTTCATCTTTATTGATGAATTCTATTTGTTCTTTTAGCCACGGTAATTTATAATTTGGAAATTTGATTAATAGTAGGGTTTTATTCCTGCTTTATTTTTTTTTATTATTCCCACATTCCAAGTCAAATCCTCCAAGAAATTTCCTATATGTTTGAGTATAAACTGATCCAAGTATAAGACTGCTCTCATAATTTTACTTTATAAACTGGGAAAACTGGGGCCAGTGAGGTGATGCTAGAGGTAAAGATGTCTGCCTTGCAAGCGCTAGCCAAGGAAGGACCGTGGTCTGATCCCCCAGTGTCCCATATTGTCCCCCCAAGCCTGGGGCAATTTATGAGGGTTTAGTCAGGAGTAACCCCTGAGCATCAAACTGTTGTGGCCCAAAAAACAAAACACAAGCAAAAAACTAAGAAAACTTAGTGCTTTGAGTATAAGCAGCCACTGGTAAATTTCAAAAATGAAGATATATGCCCAAACAATTACAATAACTGAGGAATCAGTAGGTTAAATATTTCTCAGTATTTATTGCTAAAGAAAAACTGTAAACTAGCAACAATATATTTAAATCTTCAAATATAAAGTGCAGAAAACCTTACCTTAACAGGTAATCAGGCTAAATCACAAAGTGTGAAATCTTTCAAAATTGGATTCCTCCTCCTTCTCCTCATCTGTATGTCCAAACAGAACTTCAGCTGTGTCTGATGTGAGGGTATCAGCATAGACATTGTCATCATCACTGAGTTCACAGATATCATCATCACTACTTTTGGTCTGATACAAATCACAGAATATTGTGGGTTAAATAGTTCAGTGGCATATAGTTCAATTCAGCTCCTACCTCTTCAACTCAGCTGCGACTTGTGGATTGAGTTGAAGCACAGTCCCTCCATCAGAAGACAACTGGAGACTCTGTGCCTTTTATTATGTTTGCGCACACGGAATCAAATCACCTGTACGACCTGAGTATAAGCCGAGTTTTTGTGCTAAAAACTATGCTTATACTCGAATATATATGGTAAATAATAATAAAAAATGAATAATCCTCCACTACAGAATCTGTTCCACCCACTATTCATTCCACAATCCATCCATTGTCTTACGTTTCTTCTTTCCCCCTCCTCCATGCCTCACATTTTCATTCCACTCCTCACATCTCAGTACCCTGGTAAGTTCTGTTGTGCAGACCAGTTCTTAGAATCTGTGACTTTGCATCATTTGTTGTTCTCTTACTATGTATTTTTATAGCCCTCATATAAAAGAAAGATCATTCCATATCTGTCTATCTTCTTTTGACTGATTTCACTGTGCGAAGTAGATTCTGGTTCCATCCAAATAGCTAAAAAAATTTTATGATTATATCTTATCTTTCTACAGTTATACCAATGTAGATGTGCTAATTTTCATCTAATTTAGTATTTTCTTATAGCTGAGTAGTATTTCATTGTGTATGTATACCATGGTATTATCTAATCATCTGTTCTTGAACAGATATTCCCATATTTTGTCTATTGTGAATAGTAGTGCCTCATCTTACTATAGAAATTAGTATTATATACTGGTCAATTAATAGTTTTAAAAACAGCCTATATTCATAATTTTTTTCATTTTCGCTTTTAATAAACTTTAGCATTTTGTCTTAACTTCCATTTATGAGCCTTACTTTTTCTTAAAAATGCTATTTATCTAATACAACATTCCTACTCTCAAGAGCTCAAAATAATTCAGAATAAAATAGAAAACTAGAATCCGGAATACACAATTTTGTGTACAATAAACAAAAGATAACCTAGCATTAAATTTATCCCGTAGAACATTATGACATCATATTTAAATGATAAAACTGTTTTAAATCTAGAAATTTTAGAAGCTAAATTTATTAAATGATATCACTTAAAATCTGTATATTAACTAATGATTAAGTCTTTCACACTAATTTTGTACTAAATTATATCCTTATACTTATGGAAATATTAAATGTGGGATAATAAAAATATGTGGTAGTTCAAAGCTCTCCCAAGGTATAAAAAACAAGTTGAGTGAACGCTTATTTTAAAAATGCAGCTGAATCAATGTTGCTCACTCTCTCTTCTTTACTATTCATAAATTCTGTATATCTAACAAAAAAGACACAATTTATAAGAGCCTTAGAAGCACCTTAACTTTCCTTTATTAAGGACAATACTGGCAACTTTCCAGAAACCTGGAGGCCAAGTATCATCTGCAAATCATGTACATATATTTGCATTAATTTTATTTTGATTAGTAGCCTCAACTCATAATGGTACTTAGGATGAATGAAGCATTTTACATATATGAATAAATGAAGATAATTTAGTAGCCTCACTCTTCATGGCTGTTTTACTTATTCCCTTTTTCTCTCTAATTCTCTTCATCATGCCTTTCTTCTTGATCTTGTTCCTTAAACTTAGAGTAGGTGTTATTTTTTTTATTTAATATATGTTTCAAAACAGGTAATTACATAAAGTTGACTTGATTTTGAGTTTAATTTGGCTTGCTAAGCTGACATCTTCTTAACAAAAATCAACAGGAACTGGTGATTTTTAAAATATTCTTTGCCACATTCTAGCATAAATTGCCATCTTTGATGGTACTGAGCCAGTGGAATATTTAAAGCTTGGTAGCTGCAATTTTATTTTGAAGAGTTTACTTTAAATTATTATATAATAAAATCAATATATAAAAGCACTGAAAGCAGAGGCAAAGAAATACTACTCTTTTTTGTTTGTTTGTTTGTTTGTTTTTGGGCCACACCCGTTGATGCTCAGGGTTACTCCTGGCTATGTGTTCAGAAGTCGCTCCTGGCTTGGGGGACCATATAGGATGCCAAGGAATTGAACTGTGGTCCATCCTAGGCTAGTGCATGCCCTTACCACTTAGCTCTACCACTCCGGCAGCAAGAAATACTATTCTATTAAAAACATCTTATTTTCTTTAAAACTCCCCTCACTGTAAATCTCTGCATTTTAAAATTTAATGTGCATTTTTTTTTAACTTGAGATGTTTAAGCTGGCAGACAACAATAAAACAAAGGGTCATAAATTTGCAGGAATAATGATTGCAAGTGAAAAAAAAATAAAATGAGATTAATTAGGCAATAGGTTTCGGTGTCCTCTTTACTTCAGCTTTTTCCAAAACCAAAAACTTTCTACGGACAGGAAGACAAGTATGTTCTCCAGCTTTTTGAGCTAGTTCTGTGGACCCTTGTAGAGTGCTTTGTTTATCATATTATATCACTATACTTTCCAGTGGAAAATATTTTGCTAAGCAAAATGTAGGGTTTTTCATCATTTATTACTGGACCAAACTAGTTTGCTTATGATAAATAATGTCAGCTTATGATCAATAATGCTTATTTATACTATTTCTTATTTGTATTATTTTAGCAAAAGAAAAATAGTTAAGAGTATTATTGATGTCTTCTATTTATAATTTAAAGAAATGATGATTTGATTTAAGATTCAAAGGCATATTTTACTGTTGCAAAATTGTAAGAATGGTTATTAGAAATAGACTTAAATTGGAAATTGAATAAATTACAATATTAATGAGAAGTAGAATCCCACAAAATAAAGAATTAATATAAGGAACAGGTTTTACATAGTTATGGAAGGTGACAAAGAGATTCCTAAAGGGCCAGAGTGATGGCATGGAGTGGTAAGGCATCTGCCTTGCATGTGCTAGCCTAGGACGAACCGTGGTTAGATTCTCTGACGTTCCATATGGTCCCCCAAACCAGGAGCAATCTGAGCACATAGCCAGGATTAACCCCTGAGAGTCACCAGGTATGGCCCCCAAAACCGAGAGACAGAGAGAGAGAGACAGAGAGACACACACACACACACACAGAGAGAGAGAGAGAGAGAGAGAGAGAGGGAGGGAGAGAGACAGAGGGAGAGAGAGAGAGAGGGAGGGAGAGAGACAGAGGGAGAGAGAGAGAGAGAGAGAGAGAGAGAGAGAGAGAGAGAGAGATTCCTAAAAAGGTTGGTCTCCTGTGTGGCTTGCTGTACCTGAAGTCTCATTATAAGTCCAGCAGTTGATAAATAAAACCTCACTTCAGAGTGTGAGATAGTGTATAAACATAATTCAGACAACTGGAACCTATAAAGATTTCTATCTGAAATGTCATGTAAATGGATCTGTGCTCTTTGCCAGTGCTGTTAATGTACATGCTCCAAAGAACTACTCAAATGAAATATTTTGTAGGATGTGGAAGATTGTTAGACTGCTGAACCATATTGACAAGACTGGCTAGTAGAATACAGTCAGTATACCACATGATACCACATGATAATGTGGTAGCAGTGTGCTACACTGACTTTCAAGAAGCATATTTATTGATCTACTGTAGATCTATTGAGTGTTTTGTTGCCCACACTGACCTGGGAGCCTCCTTTCAAAGAGTCATTCAGAGAAATATAGTACCAATTATATAATGATACTATATGTCCACAGCAGGTACAGAAAACCATCACTTTCAACTTTTTGTTCACGTGTGATGCTGGTATCAACTATGCTGAGGTATTTGCACACATAAAGTATATGCTCTATGACTGAGCCCATTCTAAGTTGATTTTTCATGCAGATCTACTGTACCAAATCAAGCTAAACTGGCAGATAATTATAATACTTAAATAGCATGTAGCTGATCATGCTCTAGTTGTTATTCAATTAATCATAAGATAAGTCTCTACCCAAAAGAAAATCCCTTGTCTATATTTGGGATGCGTTAACTCTTCTAGTTGAGTCCCTCATGCCTTTTAGCATCTTATAAAAACATTCTGACTATGATAATACAGGGAATTTAAAATACTGGAAAAATATAATATAATATAATATAATATAA
Source organism: Crocidura indochinensis (assembly GCA_004027635.1). Lineage (NCBI taxonomy): Eukaryota > Metazoa > Chordata > Mammalia > Eulipotyphla > Soricidae > Crocidura > Crocidura indochinensis. Next base: position 11,504 of record PVKC010022006.1, read on the forward strand.
TATAATATAATAATTAATATAATTAATATAATATAATATATAAATTATATGAACATAAAATATTTTTATATAAAATATATGATTAGGCAAAATATACTGAATATTATAATAAACTATTTTTGATTTAAATGTGTTTGCATACTTGAAAGTCAATTTACTTAGGACTGTCTTTTCAAGCATGATTTTGTACTTCCAACCATCTTGAACTGGAATATATATATATATGATATGTATATACATATTTTTATTTAGTCTCGATTGTATTTTGCTATAGCAACCCCACATGAACAAAGATAGTAAGCAAGAATAAATGTTCTTCTATCTCTTGGCTATGGAAAACTCATTAGGGTATGGGTATGAATTTAAGGGAAATTCTCTCAATTATTAGAATGATATGTGGGCCACTTGATACTGCAACTCTCCCTGCTTTCTCATTCCCTTCCTTCCTCTCTTCCTCTCTCTTTTCTTAGTTTCTTTTTGCATACTTATTGTTGCTCCTGCAATATAATTGTACCTTGAGATAGTATAATACTCTTCTTACCAATATCATTGTGCTAGTAGACAGACTATATGATTTTATTCACTCAAAAATTCCTTGTGAAAATCTCTTAATATCCTTGACTCTCTCTCTGTCTCTCTCTCTGTCTCTCTCTGTCTCTCTCTGTCTCTCTCTCTGTCTCTCTCTCTTTCTCTCTCTCTCTCTCTCTCTCTCTCTCTCTCTCTCTCTCTCTCTCTCTCTCTCTCTCTCTCTCTCTCTCTCTCCTGGCTTGGAGGACCATTAGGCTAGCATGCAAGGCAGATGCCTTATCGCTTTTGCCACAGCTCAGGCCCCTTCTTTCCTTCTCTTTAATGAAGTTTGTTTTATTAATGTGAATGTACTATACTATATTCAGTAATTTCCGTATTTTCTTTTCACTTTTACTCTGAGCACTGTTCATATAAATTCTGTTGTAAATTTCTCCAACACTGGTGATTTTATTTCTAGAAGCATATTTAAAAGTAAGAAATTGTTGAATAAAGAACACATATACACTGTTTATTTTAAAATATAATTTTTCCAAAAGATCATCAAAATTATTTCGACTAAAGTAACTTTGACTTACAGCAAAAAACATCCTATGACTATGTATGTGACATTATAGTTAAGAAAAGTTTGATTTTTTTATTTCTTTTTTTCCTTCTTATTTCTTTTTTGAAGTTTTTAAAATATTTATTGATGAGTACATAATTAGTTTAATTTTTATTGCGGTAATAAGATTTCTTTGCAAATTCTCTTTATGTTTTGGGATCAGAATTTTACTTGTCTTCGTATAAAGACACCACACCCAATACCTAAGTTTCAATATCCCTCTACTTATAACCTATTGGAATCCTTCTGCCCTTAGGATTACTCTTACTCAGATAACCATAGTTTACAGTCAGAGTTTAAGACTGTTTTTATTTGACATTACCGGTTTTCTTGGTTTGCTTCTCTTTATCCTACCAATGAATGAGATCATTGGTATCTGTTTTTACCTTTTGGCTTACTCTAATTAGTGTCATCTCCTCCACCTCCACTAATGTGCTTACAAAAGACAACATTTTATCTCATCTTAAAACTCATTAATATAAAATTATGACTAGCAACCACATATTATTTATCTACTTGCTTACCTTTAGATATTAGGATTGTTCTTATATCTTGACTATTGTAAATAATGATACAGTAAACCTAGGTGATACAATAATACATACATTTATATTAAAATGATTTTTGTTCTTCAGATAGAATTCGAGAAACAAAACACATCTATCGCACAGTGAATTTAGATTCAATGTTTTAAGAAATAGCCCTGCTGTTCTTCATAGAAGCCGAACTAATTAGCATGCCTCCCAATAATGTATGAAAATACGTGTCGCAATGTCCCTGCCAGTACTTGTTTCTGGGCTTTTTGATATAGGCTGCTCTCACAGGTGTGAAATAATTGTCATTTTGATTTGCATTTATCCTGTAATAGGTGATAGTGAATATTTTTGTGACATTAACCATTTGTATATCTTCTTTGTAATGTGTTTTTTTAGTTTTTTCAACTTTTTACTTTTATAGGGGTGGGGTAATGAGAATTCTTAACAGTATTGGGATCCCAGAAAAATCCCATCATCCAGGAAATCTACATGGTCACATAAATATCACATAATTCAGTTTTGAAAGCCCATGATCACTGGCTGGGTGGCCCAGGTAATATCCAGCACCACAGAATCCAGGAAACATCATTTCGTCAAGCCCTTGCATTAATTCTCTGACACAATTGGTGAAAACTGTCAGAAGTTCCAAGGCTTCCTGAGCACTGTTGGGAAGCTCCACCTCCCTCCCACTTTTTAAATTCAAATAAATCTAATGGTTGAAATGATACTACCGAGATTAAGTCAGATATCTTGTATGTGGACAATCTCAGTACATAGCCTCCTGAGCATCACTTAGCATGGCCCTTATAGGCCCCAACCAAGTGTGGATCTGAAGAACCCATAGTACTGCTGGGTTGGCCTGGTAATCTCCAATAATCCCTGACATTAGGACATGAGCATTTAGCCTCATATCCAGGTTTTGAAGCACTGGCCCAATTGATCAAGAAGCAAGGGATTTCACCCAAGCTCCATGAGCACCACTTGGTATGTCCAAGTAAGTTTATTATGATTCATATGGAAATTGTATGGGTTTGACTTATAAATAACTGATATTTTATTATACTTAATATTCATATCCAAGATCATGGCACACCTTTCTATTTATTGAAGCCAGTTTTGCATGTTTAAAATCTATTTATAATTATGCAACTTTAAATCCTTCTCTTTATGTAATCCCTATACATTGTATCTGTCTGTACTATCTTAATTGAAACTCACTTTTCTTCATCCCATATCTCAGCTCTCTAGTTTCCTGGCTCCACAAGTATACAGATAATTATGTCTGAACTTCATTTCCATAATATTTACTGCACATATAGTTTATGAATATTAGCTTCATCACTACCTGAGTGTTAACTGTCAGTAATAAATCACCATCACTGTCACCCATTTTCTACTTTAGAATATTTTTATTTGTTTTTAGGTCACCCCCAACAATGTCCAAGACTCTGCAGTCAGTATGTCTCACAGTGCTTAGAAAACCATATGGTTTTCTGGGGATTAAACTCTAGTAAACTATGTGCAAGGCTCTAGGTTGCATAACTTTTTACTCAATTATCTTTCATATCTTTGTGATGAAATAAAAATTCTTAATTATTAAAATAATATTTTATACATTTATTATGTGAAAAATACTAAGCATAGAATTCTGTGATAGTGACTAATTTGCATGGGTTGTGAGTAAAATATTTCATCAAAGATATTGAAAATATTAGAAAATGTATACAATATTGTAGAGAAAAATGTTTTTTTACACAATAAACAAAATTTTGAAGGGAATAGAGACTATATATCTGTTTTAATCCTCCCTGATATCTGTTCAAATTTAAGGAATTTTGCACATACATAGAAATTGAAGTTGAGTCTCTAGGTTTATAATAAATTTAGATAGACATATATGCATATTTAGGAGGTCCTTGAATAAAATTAATTTGCTCAACATGTTTTATTTTAACAATGATGAGAAAAATACAATTAAATAGAAATATTTGAGGTCCCCTTTCCATTAAGCCATCCACTTAAACTTGCAAATTCCAAGAGAACCTACTGACAACTTACTCGAGATCTTATTCTACAAACACATAAGGCACTCGGAACCATATGTGTGCTGCTATGTAATAATGTATATGGAATAGAGATGCTATTACAATATATTATTTCACATGGTATTTTACCATAAATGGTGAAATGACTTCAGGTTGCGTTGTAGAAACTGAATGAGTTTCAGAAATCTTGAGAAGAAATAGTCCTAAACTTTGGGGTTTAAAAGCAGGACTAAAGAAGTAGACACTATTAAACTAGCATTTGAGAAAATTTGAATCCAAGAAGGATAAGAGCATTCCTTGAGATCTTACAATTTTAAGAAAATTATCAAAATAATTTTATAAATAAAAAACGGAGATGGAAAGTGTCATAGTTCCAAATAAATAGATTAACTAAACATTAAAAAATACATTCCATTATACATACATACATACATTATGTTGAAATAGCTCATTGCTGTGTAAATGAGCAACTCCCAGCTCTATTGGCAGCACATCTTTGAGCACTGAATGCTGCTTCTTATTTGTATGTATGTTTCTTGGATCAAAAGCACCGAAAGGGTCAGATACTTTTAATCAGTAGAGTAAGATGATCCTCATTCTATTTACTTCCAAAGCCAATTAAATTATTGAACTAAAGAACTAAAATGAACAAAAATATTGGTAATTGATCTTTAGTCACATAATATTTCAACACCAATCCCACCACCAGTACCAATTTACCTCCACTAGTGTAACCATGCTCCATTGTGACCATTTTTTTCACCTGCCAGGTTGACAGGCACACTTCAGAATTCTATGGTTGTATTTTAGATCTCATATTTTCAGCATTGTGTCTGTGATTTGTATATATAGCTATACAATGCACTCACATCACCATCAGAATGGAGATCACTGACTCCCATTCCTTATTATTTTTCTTTATCGTCTTTCCTTTCCTCTCCTTGATTTATTTCCTTCTCTGTAACTCTCCTCTCTTATAATCTAGGGTCAGGACTTATCTAAGCATATACCCCTTTACAACATTACATCTATGTTTCCAGTAATGTTGTATACCAACAGATAAATGAGATCATACTGTGTTGGTCTATCTTCTGCCTTACTTACTCAACATATCTCCTAGTTTCAACTAGACTGCAACAAATTAGATGATTTCACTGTTCCTTCAGCTGCATAGTATTCCACTGAGGTTCTGTACCACATATTCATAATCCATTCATCTGTCATTGCATACCTAGGTTGATTCCACATCTTAGCTCTTGTGCTAAGTATTGCAATTAATTACAATTAATGATAGTGTGTATGCCCTTTTGAATTAATGTGATTTTGTCCTTGGGTAGATGTTCAAAAGTGGAATTATTGGATCATATGGTAACTCAATTCTAGGCTTATTGAGAACTCTTCAGACTTGTTTTTCACATGGTCTGAACTAGAACAGATTCATAAGAAATGGATGAAAGTTTCTTTTCCACTATATCTGCACCAACACAGACTATCTCTACTAATTTTAGTATGTTCCATTTTCACTGGTGTGAGATTATGTGTCATTGTCATCTTTACTTAGATTTCTCTAATAATGAGTGATGCTAAGAATTTTTTCATTTTTTTACTGGCCATTCACCTGTCTTTTGAGTAGTGTCTATTCATTTCTCACCTTGAGGTTCTTTGATTGATCTTTTTGAGTATATATATATATGCTGGATATAAGCCGGTTACCTGTTGTGTTGAATGTGAATATTTTTGTCATTCAGTTCTCTGCCCTTTAGTTTTAGCCATGCAGAAACCCTTTTAATTTTATGTAGCCCCTTTTATCTTTTTATTTTGTTGTTTTTGCCAGTGATATTAGATCACTGAAGGTAACTATGAGGTCAAGATCATGGAATGTTCTAATCTATGTTTTCTTCGATGTATTTTATAGTTTCTAGTCAGATCTTAAAGGATTTGATCCACTTTGAATTTAATTTCGTGTAAAGTCTGAGATATGCATCCAGCTTTAACTTTAACCTTCAAAAAATAAGGAAACTGAGTTCAACAGCATACTAAAGAATTATACATTTTGATCAAGTGAGATTTATCCCAGGGATGACAGGATTTTATAGCATGCAAATCAATTACTATAATATACCACATTAATAAATATAATTATATTATTATAATGAGAAATATTTTGAGAAGATTCAACACCCAGCCATGATTAAAATCCCTCAACAAAATAGATGTGGAAGGAACTTCTCTCAAGATAGTAATGACTATCTATGACCAACCCATAGTGAGTATCATATGATAAATAACTGAAAACATTACAGCTGAGATTAGGTACAAGGAAA
>PVKC010022007.1:7091-17975 GCA_004027635.1 Crocidura indochinensis
AAAAAGAAAAGAATCCCGGCATCCCATATGGTCCCCCCAGGCCTGCCAGGAGCTATTTCTGAGAATATAGCCAGGAGTAACCCCTGAGCACCGCCGGGTGTGACCCAAAAACAAAAAAAAATTAAAAAAATGTTCAATTCTAGTAGCAGTTCATATTCTCAAGATAGTTGAGCAAAATTGTGCAGAAAATGCTGTTGTGAAAAGAATTCTTGATTCCTGACCACAAAATAAAGAATTAAAGTATCATTTAAAACTCTGGTCCTCCAGATTCCAGGATCTTTAATACAGAAACCTGATGCCAACAATAGAGACTGCATGAAAAATAAAACTGTATTAGCACTACAGATGATGACTTGGATTGAATAAACTAGTTTGCCTGGAGTCTAGAGTTGGTCTTATGCCAGGAAACTTCAGGGGTAGGGTCTCCTTGTATTTAGGCCAAGGCTTTTCCTTTCCATGTCCCCCAGATTTTGGTGGACCTATGCAAACAATATTTGCCACTCTAACACCATTTTTACTGTGCTCTTTGTACCCTAACCCTTAAAAAAACTCTTAAACATTTTATGTTAACTTAAGGTAATATGCATGTGCATGAAAATATCAAAAATATACTATGCCTTCAATGTTTAAGGAGTCACATAAATTTCATGGCTTTAGATTGCCTTGTGTACTGCTAAGAAATGTAACAATGTCTACAATCTGGGGATTTGTGGACAAAGTAATTGTACATGGGTTCTGCCTTATTTTTCTTAATGTTCTTTCAATATTTAGGTGTCAGCAAGGGGATTTCTTCTGAGAACTCTGTTTATGGGTGATTGTCCTTCCACTGTAACTTTATCTTGTCCTCTTTGCATCATTGTTCTCATAATTAAAAATAAAAAATTAAAAAAAACTCTGGTCCTCTCAGGGTGTATACTAGGATACTTTTCTTCTAGGTGTGAATAAGTCTGTTTATTAGCTTTTTATTCTTAGACTTAGAAAAGTAGAGCTTTCCTTCGAGGAAAAAGTTTATTAGGGCTAGAAAAATAGCTCAATAAAAAGGAAAACATGGTATTCCTTCAGGAGACCCAGATTTGAGCCCAGGTACCAGATGATACCCCCAACCTCTCAGTGTACAATCCACCCCCTGGAACATAGCCTGGAGTGACACCTGAGTACTACAACTGAACTACTGATTTGGCATAGAAAGGAAAGAACAAGGAAAGTCTCTAATTAAAAAGTGAGGTGTAGCTCAAAATCACATTACTCTGAGAGAAAAATAGAAATCCTAAGTAGATTTCATCTGCCCACTAAATTCTCTCACAGAAAAAAAGACTTAGAGACTCATTCCATGAAGAAGAGCCTTTCCATTAAAGATAAAATCTTGGGTCTCACCTAAACCTACTAAACTCAAATCTAAATTTTTATCAAGAGTTTATAAGAACTCATGTACACATTAGAAGCAAAAGTAAACAATATTTCAATAGCTGAATTGGGTAATATTGATGTCCAAGATATTAGGAGATGAACACCAGACCAACACCTTCCTACACTGCAAATGTGGAGTCTAAGCTGGTAGCTCAAAATGATATTGCTCCTTTGGGTCATTCACAGAATATCAACTTTTCAAAAGCTAAGGGGTGGTCCTGACATAAGGGGAAGATGATTCAATGACATAGAGTACTTGCTGGGCAAGCACTAGATAATGAGTTCAAATACTGGTGCCATCTTATGTCCCTAGATAATCAAGACATTTCCTCAACCATATGGTGGTTTAGTGGCTTAAAGTGCTTGCCTAGCAAGTTCAAGTTCAGGGGTTCAAAACAGTGCCACTTGCTAACAGATCAAAATTAAATCATAATTAAAAATGTCTTAACAAAGAAAAGTCCAAGATGATATCACAAGAAAATTCTAAAAATTCAAAGAATATTTTATACAGCAGTCCTCAAATTTTTGCAAAACACTGTAGGGGAAACTTTCAAATACATTTTATGTGCCTAAAATATAGGAAAAGCAAGGAGTTCCAAAAAAGAAATTTTAGGCCAATATTGTGGTGAACACAAATACCAGAATCCTTAACAAAATGGTAACATCATTAAAGTTCAACAATATAGTAAAAAGGTTACACTATGACTAAATGAAATTGCTACATCATCTTCGTGTCAACTGACCCTGAGACATAGGAAGGCACCAAGTATGAAAAAGTCCTTTCTACAAGGGAGGGTCTTCTCTAAGCTTTTGTATTTCAGAATCTTTTCAAAGCTGCCTGTACTCACAGAGAGGATGTTTGAAAAGTAGCAAACTGTTTTTTGTAGGGGAGAACATTTGAAGAGTAGTCTGTAAACACTAAACACAGGCATTACGGCCCTGAAAAACCTTGGTTGCCTGTCCATGAGGCACTCAGGAAAAATGGGAATGTAGCATAAATATTATTTAAGACATAATTTTAGCTAAAATTCTAAAGACTTTTCTTAAAACCTCATTTAAGGATTATTCAGATTAATTTAAACACCTTATTAAGAACATTTGTGTATATTCACGTATTCTTTATTTACTCTTAGAGCTTTGCTGCTCACCTACATGCAGTCATATCAAGGGTTAATATTTCAGGATCAAGTTCAGAATGCCAGAACTGGAATAAGGCCAAAACAATAAATAATACCAGTCTCTGGGAAATGACCTTGCTAGCTAAAACTTCAGATAGCAAAAGAGGCCCAGAAGTGTGAAACTCCCTAGAAAATTATAAACATACAAAATGCCCTGAACAATTAGCCCTTGTGCTTTTTGCTCAGTAAAATAGTTGTGTCTAAAAATACCTTACCGAAAAATTTTATATAAAAGTTCTGGCCCTAGCCCAGAGAAGGCAGGTTAGAATAAAGACACAAGATGGAACTTTACTTCTGAGTGTCTGAATCTCTGATTTCATTTCCACAGACTTCATGCACACACCTTCTCAAGTAGGGACCCCAAGAATTCCCTCTGTGTCTGAACCAAGAAGTCTGTGAATTTTCTCAGGGATGACTCAATATCTACAAAACAAAATGCCAGGATGAGAAAATGGGATTACATATCCTATGACCAGGCTAAAAGATGAATCAATAACTTTATGCACTGGCCTGACAATATCTGGACTCAAATTCTGTTGCTGTCTCTAAGTGCTGAGCAATCCTAAGAATCCTATTGTTAGGCCTTCCTGGGTTGGAGGCCCCAGAAGAGGGCTCAGTGCCTTGGAAATCTCCCAGGACAAGGTCTAAATTCTGGGTGTGGATCATGATTCAATGCAACCCTGAACACCCCAATCCCTGATAATCAAAAAGAAAATAAAATCTATAAGAATACATTTATTTGGGGGGCTTATATATGCCCCCCCAAATCTGTGATGCTCAGAGACTACTTCTGGCTCTGCACCCATTAATTACTATTGGTCGTACTCAGGGGATCATATGAAATGCTATAAATGGAACCTGGGTAAGTCACATGTAAGGCAAATCCCCTAATTGCTGTACAATCTATCCAGTCTTCTCTCAAAACTGTAGTCTTCATCCATTTCTGACAAAATACATGGCAATGACAGGAGCACAAGTTAGTTCCTGGTGGACCTGCAGCCCACATGACACAACCTCCAAGCAAACTTTAGAAACCTTTCTTTGGCAGAGCCCTCTCCTAACACTCAAGTCAGCTGACTGCCACCTTCAGGCTTCCAGAAGAGGCAAGTTTTAAAAAAAGAGTTTTAGGTAGAGTCAGTACTCCAAAGCAGTCAAAATCTTGAAAACTGTGATTCTTCAATACTTACAGAATATATTTTAAAACTTGGCTAGTTTTTAAAAAAAAACTAACAAAGCAAAAACAACAAGACTGGGGTTGTGACTGTAATGGTAGAAAACAGATCAAGTGCATGTGCCAGGTCCTGGGCTTTGATTCTGGTGCTCCTGGTTCTTGCATCACCAGGAGAGCTCTTCCCCCCACCTGTCAAAGACAAAAAACAAACTCAAAACAATCCTCTTAGGAAAATGTAACCTTTTTCAAAATCCAGGATGTATGCAAAACTATTAAATTTACCATAATTTCTAGAGTTGTTACATTTTCCAGTAATTGTTCTAGATGGGAACTGAGACCTGCTCATTTCTTCTTGTTCTTCTTTCTTGTTTAAATACTTTGGTTCACTTTTCTGAACTTTGTTGGGGCCTCCTCCTTATAGCCTTAAATCAACAGTATTAGCACTCCCAGCCACAAAACCCTTCACAAGGGATGTGACTCAAAATACAGACAAATTAACTCAGAGATGTAAATTATACACAGGCTATTCAAGAACCCTTCTAATACAACCCCCTTCTCATTCTCAAGATGGCTTCTGACAAAATATATGCGCAGGCTTAACAAGTTATTTTCCCTAATTCAAAATGCAATTCCAGAACAAGATTCATCGGAATGAAATATTCTTTCCAAGAAGTTCCTTCCAAATAAGGATTTTAAATGTGTATCTCTCCTGACAGGAAAGGTAGACAAATGACCTTGGCTGGTCCAGTGTTCTATTTCTCACAGCCAGGATTTTCCAAATAGCTTCTCATCCATGGGATCAATAAACCACCAGGCTTATATACATAAAACTGTCTTAGCCTCAACAAAGCTAACACACAATTTCTTGAGCTTCCCCCGAGATAGTGCCTTAAAAATCCCTGCCATGCCTGAAATAGGATCCCTGAAATAAAAACAAGGAATAGATGGAGGGCGAGAAGACAAACTTGGCTCTGCATGTGCCTTCAGGACTGTTCGGCACTGTGCAGTCTCCTTTATTCGTGCAGAGAAAAACAAACCAAATTTAATTCTGTCAGCAAGAGGAGACCCAGATTTCTGTCCCAGTCATCTTTTCCCTAGACAGAACCAATAAGGCAGTTTACATGGGGGATAATTAGTGTTACAGAGCTGTCCCTTCCTGCAACATCACAAAAACATCTTGGAGCATATCCCACCAGCTGAAGAACTTAGAGATGGAAACATCTCAAAGTCTTTTTCTGAATTTTCTTCATGTTTGTATCTGGGATGCCAGGGCTAGATTTAGTAAGATCCAATTGCTCAGTCACGATTTGATACTGAATATTTGCTCTCAGTTTCATAGCTACTTCCATCCCAACATGCCAGCACACATGTGGGACTGCTTAGTTCCCTCTGGGAGCAGAATCATGAAAGGAAACTTACCTATCTGCCCCCTAGAATGTTTGGTGAGAACAGGTGTGCTTTCCAAAAATAGTGACTTTTTCTAAGAACCTTTGATTGGGAGTAGGATCAAAGAACATCTATCATTCTCTTTCATGGATGTTTTCTGTACCTATCTCTCATTTTCTTTTTCTTATTTTGATGGTAGAGAAACACCCATTGGTACTCAGGGCTTACTCCTAGCTCTGCATTAAAGGATCACTCCTGATAATCCTCTAGGGATCATGTACAGTGCTGGGAATCAAATCCAAGTTAGCAGTGTGCAAAGTAATCATCCTAGCCACTGTACTATCTCTCCACATCTTCTCTCTTTAATCTAATTACCTAAATAGACGATGATTTTTTTTTTTTTGGTTTTTGGGCCACACCCAGTGACGCTCAGGGGTTACTCCTGGCTATGCGCTCAGAAGTCGCTCCTGGCTTGGGGAACCATATGGGAAACCGGGGAATCGAACCGCGGTCTGTCCTAGGCTAGCGCAGGCAAGGCAGCTACCTTACCTCCAGCGCCACCACCCGGCCCCCAATAGACGATGATTTAAAGATCCTAAGTCCTGGAAACTAGAATTTCCCTTGGATCTGCTTTCACCAATAACAGAATAATAATTAGAAAGATTAGCTTAAATTTCTTCTTTCCTTGCAGAAATTTCAAACATATAAGACTCTTCTATAATTATTGGTGTCACTTGTCAGAGGCATCCTAAGGAAGATGGGGAAATCAAAAAAAAAAAAAAAATTCAGGGCCGGGCAGTGGCGCTGGAGATAAGGTGCCTGCGCTAACCGGGTTCCATCCCCTGGTTCCTCATATGGTCCCCCCGTGCCTGCCAGGAGCGACTTCTGAGTGAATAGCCAGGAGTAACCCCTGAGCATCACTGGGTGTGGCCCAAAAACAAAACAACAACAACAAAAAATTCAGGGTGAAAAAATACAATAAAAAATGCAGAAGACTGGATTTAGAGAGCTACTACAAGAGTTAAGTCACTTGTAGCTAGCCTCAATTCAATTCCTGATACGACACAGGGTTGCTTGAGCACTGTCAGAACTGATCCCTGAATACAGAGCGAATAGTAGCTCCTAAGCCCTACTAAGTATGTCTCAACTGCTCCACCAAATTAAAATTGAATAAAGAGAAAGGGAAAATGCAGACCAATTCAGGGACAATGTGATCTTAACAAATGGGAAAGAGAATGAGATATGTCGGTTACCCAAAGCAGGCATTTAGTGAGAGTTCACTATGTTCCCCATAGAGGGATGCCCTTGACAGAAAAATACTTTAATGCTGGCCTTAAGATAAATGTGGACACATAAAGGTGAATGTGTTTGTAGCCCAAGGGGAATTTCTATAACACAAATGAAAGCAACTCATCTGAAAGCAGAGGGAAAGGTATCTGATTTTTTTCAATTACCAGGGACAATTTCTCCAAGGATATTGACCACTCAGGAATTTGAAACCCGATGGTATATGCAGCAGAACTTGTCTCACGATCTTGCAGGAGAGTTACAAGTCAAACAAACCTGGTCTTGAAACAAGGTTCTGCCCCACATTTTTGCAGAAAGGACAGACCTGTGCAAAGTAATTAGGCTTAGTGAGTTTCTGCTTCTCAATCTGTAAATTCAAAGTAATATAACAGAAATTTATCATAGAGTTCATAGAGCTGAAAATGCACTTTCTATTATATTTTATTTTTTAGTGTTGCTTTTTTGTTTGTTTGACAATCCCTGGTTGTGCTCAGGATTTAGTCCTCACTCTGCTCAGGGATCACTCCTGGTCATGCTTGTTCAGCGAAACGATTTGTGGTACCCGGAATTGAGCCTAGGTCAGTCACATACATGGTGAGTGCCTTAACATCCATACCATCTCTCTGGCTCCATCCTATGAGATTTTTAAAATTTGCATTTTGCATCTTACATGAAAGGATGGACTATATTTAAGAGTGAGAGTTCTGAAGGAAAAAAGGCATTAGTGGAATTTGCCTTCCCCTTCGACTTTGCATTTATAAAAGGAAAAGGGGATTATAATTCCGTCCCCGCAGGCATTGCATTGTGAAGAGCTTGCTGGTTCTCCCTTTGACCCTGCGAAACTTTGAGGGATATCTGGAGTATTACCCCAGAAAGGGAAAGGCTGCGCACAGTGCCCTACAGGCTGCAGCTGGGGTCAGACAGCCCGCTAGGAAGATCAATACTGTCTCCCGGGAGCAGCGGTGTTCCAGCACCTCGCCCTCCATCCCTCCCCATGATCAGGACTGACTATTGATTTTCAGCTGCAGCAGCTGCTCTGCTTGGCAAATGTCAGGATTCCCCTCCGTGGTCCCAAGGCAGGGTGTGCGAAGCTGAGGCTGACCTTAGCAGCTGGGGTCTCATTGTTCTCAGAAGTAACGCACAGGCCAGAACCCTCAGAGACCTGAGCAGGCACCAAGGGCAGCAACAGAGCTGTCCAGAATTCCCCAGTGGTGACATAGCTTTGAGGCCCAATTAACTAGCAGGAGAGGAGGGGTGGGGAGTGGGTACCCTGCAGACTGTGGACAAGATTCTTCACACTCAGTAAGGAAGGGCTGCCAGTTTAGCAATCAAAATACAGGATAATAGGGTTGGAGAAATAGCACAATGGTTAAGGTATTTGCCCCCCACTCATCCAGGTTCTATTACAGGTCCCAGCTGTGCCTCTTTTAGCAACTGGCTTCAAAGTGTGCTCTTGTTCCTGCTTGGGGACTGCATCTTCCCAGCTCTACAAAACTCCCTAACATTTGCCCACCTCATCCAAATATTCCCACTGAACCCTCCCAAATAACCCCCTCCCAAGAGACCTGTTCCTGCCTCTAACTCCAGGTGTGCCTGCTTCCTCTTGCTTTTGCCCTCTATCTCCCATGCTATGTCCCAGTTGCAAGCTCTCATAGATACGAGGCTTAGAAGTCGCTCAGCACATCCTCTTCTGCATCTGTTCTCAGCTGAAAGCTGCCTGGTGGGTGGCTCACACCATCCCTGTCACTGCGTGGGCTCCACCGTGGGCCACACAGACCTCCAGGCTTGTAAGTGCTTGTATACATGTGAGGACACAGTGAGATAAGGTACGATGAGGGAACCAAGGCTGATTCTACCCAATGGTCCAGTCTGGCGATGCACCTTGCTATTCCCAATGTCCCTCCGCGATTGCTGGGAGGTCTAGCCGTAGCTGCTTTGATGTGGGCTAGTGGGATGAATGCCTGAACATTGCTGGCTGTAAAGACAAAGACACCGAGATCAAGACACACCTTTGAGGAAACTTTTCCTGATATAAGCTCTTCTCAGGCCACTTCCTTCTTCGCTGTCTCCTGTGTTTCCCAGCAGTTCTCTGTTCCAGCCCACCGCCTCCTTGCTGCTCCTGAAATCTGCCCATATGTCCACTCTGTATGATCCCTACCTCTGCCTGTGATCTTCTCCTTTCTTTGATCCCCTGGGTTCTTGTGGCTCCTCTTCATTTCCTCACTGTGCTTTGAGTGAGGGTTGCAGTGATCACCTACTTGCTAGTGGTCCCTACATCCTCCCTGTAATCTCTATCCTTCTCTGCTTTATTTATTTATTCATCGCTTTACGAGCCACATTTGGCAATGTTCAGGACTTCTTGGCTTTACACTCAGGAATTACTCCTGGCAGTGCTCAGAGGACCATATGGGGTGCTGGAGAACAAGTCTGGATCCAGACCCTCCTCGATGTACTATCTGCTTGATTTGCCTTCTTGACCATTATAATTAGATGACAAACATATATTGAGAGGGGGAACTTCCCTAGCTTTGCTCAGCAGTCTGAGAAACAGTCCTAGAGATACTCAGCTCAGAATTTCAGGCCTGGAGTATTTCATGTTCTCCTTGGACCTACTAATGTTTGAAACACCCCAGAACCCCACCTCGAGTTGTACCAGGCAGTGCTCAGGAACTGTGCAGTGCCAGAGCTCAAACTAGGGCTTTGTATGCCAGGTAGGTGCCTCAGCCCTCTGAGCTATCTCCCTGGCTCTCAACATACATTTTTCTTAAAAAGAAATTTTCATATTTATTGTCTGTCTCACTCACTGGTCAGTGTATGCTGCAGTGTAAACTCTAGTAGAACAGGAATTTTTATTATTATTACAATTATTAGTTGTCATACCTGGCCATGCTGAGAATTGCTCCCGGAGGTACTTAGGGAACCATATATGTTAGGAGTCTGCTGAATGCAAGGCTTATCTTATCCCTATGTGTGGTTCTGTTTCATATATTAGGCTTTTAGCCCACACTAAGCATAGTTAAAGCTTTGACCTGATCAAGGCTAAGTACCTAATAATGTGATTTGAGAGCCCAGTACTAAAATTAGTCCTTTGGCTTATGTAAAACAGATAAATCAGCATAGGGCCCATGGAAAACAGTGAGACCTTGAATACAAAAACAGTGAGATCTTGAATACTTGTGTACATACTTAGATGCTGGCACAGAGCCAGTTCGCTCTTTTGTTGGTTTGTTTTTCTTTTTTTAGGCCACACCTGGCAATGCTCAGAGAACATACTTTTAGTTCTGCTCATAAGGATCACTCATGAAGGGCTGTGGGTGAACTATCTGGGGTGCTCAAAATTAAACCCAGGTCACTTGATACAGGCAAATGCTCTCCCCATTAATCATACTATCATTTCAGTACTGCCGATTTTGTTCTATTTTTCTAAGTTCCCCAAGACAGCAGGAATGGGGGCCTGGGAGAGTAGTCTTTGCAGAGGTATAGTTAGCAAAGAGGAGATGCCACTGCTAGGAGCTGTCCCTAGTCACAAAGATAAGACCAGAGAGCCTGGGAGAACAGGGGAGGTTGCTGCTGCCTCATGCCCCTGCAGCAGAAGTCTGCAACCTGAGAGAACTCACAAGCTTGGGGGAGCCCTGCAAGTCAGGCTATCCCCAACCACAGAACTCAAGTTGGAGAACAGTGAAAACAGTAAATTGCTAAGGTCACTTCTACCAGACGACTGCATTAAGAGATGCTGAAAAACATGTACAAGGATGTACATGACTTCAATAAATATGTTCAACTCTGGGCTGGAGTACAGTCAGTGTAGCACTTGCCTTGCATGTGGCTGACCCCGATTTGATGTGCCAAAACAAACACAAAGAATGTTGAATTCCTCCCACCGTTTTAGTACTTTGCTCCCACTTTACTTATACCCAGAGACTCCCAGGGAGGACCAGCTATTCCATAAGTGATAAAAGGGAGAAGTAGACTAGGCCACATGAAGCCCAGCTCCCTTCTATTGTCTCTTCAGCCAGAGTAAGATTTTAAAAAACATACTTTAAAAAGCATTTATGTTTCACTGGTGCCCTGGGGAATAAAACATAATAGTCAATAGATATATATTTGTTGTGTGAATACATAAATAGGCTTTGATGATATACTTTGAAACAATGCAAGAATCCTGCTACTCTACTTACCTTGTTTTATGATGCCTGCAGACCAACTTCCCCTGGCCCAAGAGGTGTGTTCTATGAATGATTAAGCAAGGAAGATAGTTTAAAGGACTGCAACACATGCTTTACTTGTAGGAAGACTGAGTTCCTACCCTGGTCCCCTTAAGATCACTACGAGGGGGGCCAGTGAGGTGACGCTAGAGGTAAGGTGTCTGCCTTGCAAGAGCTAGCCAAGGATCAGGACCGTGGTTCGATCTCCAGGTGGCATCCCATATGGTCCCCCCCAAGCCAGGGACAATTT